>CAUYSK010029200.1:0-20025 GCA_963575035.1 Avahi laniger | reverse complement strand
TCAAACTCCTGGGTTCAAGCAATCCTTCTGCCTCGGCCTCCCAAGCAGCTGGGACTACAGGCATGTGCCACTATGCCCGGCTAATTTTTTCTATATATATGTATATATATTTTTAGTTGTCCAGATCATTTCTTTCTATTTTTTTTTTTTTTTTAGTGGAGACGGGGTCTCGCTCTTGCTCAAGCTGGTCTCGAACTCCTGATCTTGAGCGATCCGCTCGCCTCGGCCTCCCAGAGTGCTAGGATTACAGGCATGAGCCACCGCGCCCGGCCAAGCATTATCTTTTAACTGGTATCTTAACTTGGCCTTCAGCTGGCCATTGCAATGTTCTATATAATTAAATACTAATCATGGAAAATCTTCACACGACCACCAGGTGGCTGGTTGGTCTGCCAAGAAAACAGTTCTATATTAGAGGCTCAACATTTACCAGTGCTGTTGGCAGACTAGGCAATAGCAGTGGTGGTAATCAGATCAGCCATTGTAAGGAGAAGTCTATGTTGTTGAACTAATGCACAAACACCATCTTTACCACCTTGTATATGAGCCTACTGAGCAAGCACAGGGTTAGAGGGTAGGAGGAGAAAGCTGACCAGCATTCAGAGGAAGGGTGATGTTGTTAAGCGGATTCTTGAAAGTTCTCCTGTAGTAGACATTTGGTGAGAATATTTCCATGGGAATTTCTTCACATTCTACTCATTCAGAAAGGTCCATTCATAAATCCATCACTTCAACCTCCTTGTCACCATTCTTCTAGTCCTACCTTTCTAGTCAAACTGTCTTAGTTAATTCAATCTACTATAATAAAATGCTATAGACTGGGTAACTTTTAAACAACAGAGATTTATTTCTTATTGTCCATGGGCTAGAAAGTTCAAGATCAAGACACTAGCAGATTCGCTGTCAGGTGAGAAAATGATTCTCACAGATAGTGTCTTCTATGTCTTCATATGGTGAAAGGAACAGGGTAGTTTTCTGAGGCCTCTTTTATAAAGGCACTAATGTCATCTAGGAGGGATCTGCCATCATGACTCCATCATCTGTCTTAGTTCATTTTGTGCTACTAAAACAGAATACCTGAGACTGGGTAATTTCTAAAGAACAGAAATTTGTTTCTCACAATTCTGGAGGCTACTAAGTTAAAGATCTAGATGCCAGTATCTGGTGTATGGCAAGGGCCTTCTTGTTGTGTTCTCTCATGGTGGAAAGCAGAAGAGAAAGCAAGTAAGTTACGCAAACACTGAGGGAGCAATCCCCATTGATTAATATGGCCTAATCACCCTTTGAAGGCCCAACCTCTTAATACTATCACATTAGCAACACCTTAATTTTAGAGGGGACACATTAAAACCATAGCATCTCTCAAAAGCAAGACTTCCTAATACCATCAGATTAATAAATAATTTTTCAACATAAGAAAAATTCTTCCTTCTCCATTGTGTTTTAGGGTCACCTTTAAGTAAGGCAGTAGGACAAGATAAGAACTCATTCCACAGAAATCTCAGCCAGCTGGTTATGCAATGATCTTTTTTTTTTTTTTTTCTGTTTGAGACAGAGTCTCACTTTGTTGCGCTGGCCAGAGTGAGTGCCATGGCGTCAGCCTAGCTCACAGCAACCTCAAACTCCTGGGCTCAAGCGATCCTCCTGCCTCAGCCTCTCGAGTAGCTGGGACTACAGGCATGCGCCACCATGCCCGGCTAATTTTTTCTATATATTTTTAGCTGTCCAATTAATTTTTTTCTATTTTTGGTAGAGACGGGATCTCACTCTTGCTCAGGCTGGTCTCGAACTCCTGACCTTGAGTGGTCCACCCGCCTCGGCCTCCCAGAGTGCTAGGATTACAGGCATGAACCACCACGCCCAGCCATAACTAGTCTTTTAATCAAAGAAGCATTTGTTCAACATAGAAGGGCCAGATAACTCAAATATGTAGGCCAATCCTGAACTGAGTCTTTCACAGAAGACCAGAAAGCTGTGAAAAACTCCTAACAGTGGGTAGTCTTATCATGTCTCCGAAATAAGTGTGAAATTGTCATAACTTGGTGTGAATTTATGATTTTAATATTTGAATTTAAAGAATCTAACTATAAGCACATCAATCATTGATGCTCAGTGTAGTAGCTGTAACTCATCACACTGAAAATATATGGAAACTTTAGTTTCTATCTATAAATTGATCTGATCAGAACCTGCACCACCAACACTTAGTTTTTAAATATTCAAAACACTGTTTCAGGCAATTCTGAGAAATGACAGAAAATGAATAGAAAAATAAGAATCTATTTCATGACATTATATAAAGAGGGCTCCAAACTCTAAAGTCTAAAAACCTACTTATTGATCTGAGGGTCTTTTACTTTGGTACACCTGGAATCCTTTGTCTTGTATTTTGGTTGCATACATATTAATTTACCCTTCAAGATCATAAGCTTATGGAGAGGAAAGACTGTGTATCATTTATTTTTCTAACTCATCTCACACTTCTTTCCAATACTGTGATCATGTTCCTTACTGAGTGTGATCCAATATATATGAATGAAGTTTGCTGCTCACTCAATCAAAAGTTTAAGAACTTACTTTTTTTTTTTTGGTATCAACTTTAACATACTTCACATGTCACACAATTCACCCATTTAAAATATAAAATTCATGTATTTGTGGCATATTCATAGAGTTGTGCAACTTATCACCACAGTTTTAGAACATCTTTTCACCCCAAAAAGAAATCCCAAACCCCTTACTTTTCAGCTGTCACAATAATCCCCATTCCCACCGCACTAGGCAAACACTAATCTAGTTACAAATAATTACCTCTCAGGAGTGCTATCTCTGCAGATGTGCCTATTTGGGGCATTTCATATAAATAGAATCATATAATATGTGTTAAAACATACTTTTGAGATAAAACCAAAAACAGGTTTAAACATGCATACCCTCTTTTGTCATTTTTGTCGTTTTCGTTTGACATGCCATATCGTTTCATTAAAATTTTTTTTCTGCCTGTTGTTTATTTGAAAGCATGTCTTAAAAAAGAATAAGATCTACTTTTGTTTTCAAGGAATATCTAAGTATTTTAGTTGTAAACATTACTCTTCTAGTTTTAAACTTGAAAAATGTCTTGTGTTATTATTATTTTAATTTATGGCCATAAAAAAGTGCAAATTGTTACTCAGGGTCTTCAGATTTAGCATTCCCTTTAATTCCTTCACTGTTGCGTCAATGTTCGTTAACTCATTGTGGTGTAGCATAAGTATATGCAATGAAGGCAGACAACGCAGGCCTAAAAAAAAGAACATTTTTATAAGATTTTAAACATTTTTTTCAGTTTATTTATTTTTTAATCGACAAATAATAATAAATATTTTTAATGACAGCATGCTAGCTAAACAAAAGGAAGGAATATATTACAACTGGAGAAAGAAAGAATGACTATTAATAATACTGAGAAATTATTATTAAGAATACAACGAAGCATATGAATTCAAATAATTGATTGCAATGTGAGACTACAGAGTCAATTTCTTTCTATTGTTATTGTTTTACTTTTTTTCCACAGCAATTGATTTTATTTTTTTGTTTGCTTGCTTTTGGAGCAGTTATTTTCTTTCTTCTTTTTGTTTTTCTGTTTTTTGGGGTTTCTTTGGCCATGATACTTAGATTTATAATGTCAATCAAGAGAATAATTACTCATCCAATTCAGTGCCTTCCTCTAACTTGCACAACTAAGTATTTTCTTTACATAATAGAAAGTCAGATATCCATAACATTTTTGTTGGTTCTAAATTACACATTTTCCCACATTTTTAACGTAAGTGAAAGTGGGATACGTCTTTATGATAGCCGTTACATAGTGTAATTGGCAAGATTTTCTTTCTTGGTGGTACATGAAATCATGGTTGGTCTTAACACTTATGATATTTTGATTCTATAATATATGATATTAAACAAAAGTGTTTTATACTGTACCTGTTTGTATTTCATGATCATGGTACACCATATACTTTTATATTAGGCTTGAAATTGTTAGCTTAGAGATTGTTGCACATATAAAATAAACTCAGAGTAAAAGCAGGAATTTGGCTGGTAAAATTATAGCCAGTAAAAACTTTTAAGATTCATAAAACTTTTATATTTACTAATGCACACAAATATTGTTAAAATTTGCTTCCACAATATCTAGTTTGTTTCTAAAATTCCTGTAAAAATATTCTTTTACATTTTGAATAAAACACATGACAATATTGAATTAGAAAAGTAATCTAATAGCACATTTCTTAAAATGAAATGTACATAAGAACATTAAAAAATAGATCCCATCACATATTTTCAACAAAAATGTTAAAACAGATTTTTGCAAGTCATTAGCAATTACCATAGTTCAAATTTATTGCTTAATTGAAAATCTATTCAATCAGCAGAGAAAATTTAAGACGTACCTTCTAGGTCAAATATTGCATTGTTGTTTAGATACAGTTCTGCCAGACAATAGTTTCTGGTTAGAAATGTTATTCCATGGAGCTAAAAATGAGAGTTAGAGAACAATATACTTTCTAAAATAATTATATATAATTAATGTTTGTGTGTGTGTGTGTGTGTGTGTATAATTATAATAAGACCATAGAAGTTTGACCTTTGCAGCTATTATTATTTGTGATCTTTTGGTCTGGTGTTGCATTTGGATTGTCTTTGAGGAGAGTGTGATGAAAAATGTCGTTTTAGCTGACTTAAAACAAACCTCTCAACACATCTCAACCAAACTCCCTTGACCAGCCACCGTCTGCAACTAGAGAGCGAGGCATAGCATAATCCCACTCATCGGTCACAGTTCATTGTTTTCTACAAAGCCTTTCCTGCCAACTCACGTGCTCACAAACCTCCATTTTCTTGACCACCCCAACACTTTGGTTTTTTTGTTTGTTTGTTTTTAAGACAGAGTCTCACTCTGTTGCCCTGAGTAGAGTGCCGAGACATCAGCCTAGCTGACAGCAACCTCAAACTCCTGGGCTCAAATAATCCTCCTGCCTCAGCCTCCCGAGTAGCTGGGACTAGAGGGGCGCACCACCACATCTGGCTAATTTTTTCTGTTTTTTAGTGGCCTAGCTAATTTTTTTTATTTTTAGTAGAGACGAGGTCTCACTCCTGAGCTCAAGCAATCCTCCCACCTCAGCCTCCCGGAGTGCTAGGATTACAGGCATGAGCCACTGCGCCCAGCCCCAATACTTAGTTTGATCTGTAGAATTAATTGCTTGATCAGTAGAGTTTTGTGTCTTCCTTAGAGAAAACAGCCATATTTCTTCAGCATCTTATTCTTTCCATCTCCCACTCTCCTAACAATATGGCGAAGTTGCATCTTACTTTTAATATTAGATTCAAAGTCAGAGAATTTGATTGATTGGAAACACACTCTCTTGAAATGAACCATTAAGTACTGCATACATAATACAGGATATCAGTGCTAAACTGTACCTCAGAAATCTTTCTGTTATCCTGTAAGGAGAATCCCATTCTTAAAAATATTGATTCCATGACCTTAATAAAATTTAACAGCTTTGTTTGAATTGTGAGGATGAGACATATTAAAACCATAGAAGAGGGGTAGGTATGCTCTAAAAACAGCAGGTAAGTTAAATGTAAGAATGATACCATTGTTATTGAATAAGATCTGGCAGGGAAAAGATTCTCATGAAATAGTCACTGATCAAGTGTTTAGGATTAGGTTATTAAGTATGAAATGTCCAATTTCCATAAGTACTAAGTTTGATAGTTAATATCTCTGACATTTCACTTTGACACTTCTAGTTTTATTTTTATCGTAGAGGTATATCCTCAGTATTTCAAATGCACATGTTGGCGTTATCTTTCAAATTTTTTTAGAGCAATTTTTGTGAAAGCATGGATAAGTCAAAAATTCGTGTTACTTTTGAATGTGAGTTGTGTCGTAGAACCAATGCAGTGTAGACAGCTGAAAATACCAACGAAGTGTTTGGGAAGGATATAGCACAGTAAGTCAATGATTTGAGAAGTTCTGTTCTGGTGATTTTAATCGTGAAAATGAGCCATGTGGGCAACCAAAGACCAGGGTGGCTAATGATGAGCTGAAAGCTATAGTAGAAGCAAATCCATCTCAACCTATGCGGAAATTAGCAGCAAGGTTTGACATTACTAGTCCAACAGTATTGGACCATTTGATTTTTTTTTTTATGGTGTTAGGATTTCAACGTAAGTATTGGACCATTTGAAACAAATGGGCAAGGTAAAGAAACTTGATAGATGGGTACTGCATGAATTAAACAAGCATAAGAGAAATTGTCTCAAAGCTTGCCTTTCTTTGCTATCATGACATAAAGGTGAACTATTTCTACACCGTATTGTTATGTGTGATGAAAAATAGATTTTTTTTTGACAATTTCAAGCATTCAGCACAATGGTTGGATAAAGATGAAGTGCTGAATCACAGTCCAAAACCAAATATTCATCAAAAAAAGCTAATGGTGTCTGTTTGGTGGTTCAGTGCTGGTAGTATGCACTTACACCTTCATGAAACCTGCTCAATCGATTATAGCTGATGTCTGCTGCACCCAATTGGATGAAATGATGAGAATGCTTGCCAGTAAGCAGCCGAGATTGGTCGACAGAGATAGACCCATCATCTTGCAAGACAGCACTTGACCACATGTCTCACAAACAACACTACTCAAATAACAGAGAGGCTGGACTTAGAAACTCTCTGTTATCCACTGTATTCACCAGACCTTGCACCAACTGACTATCACTTCTTCCAGGCTTTATGCTACTTCTTGCAAGGAAAAATATTCAATTCTCAACAAGCTGTGGAAAACACCTTTTGTGATTTCATTGGCTCTTGCTCTTCAGGCTTCTTTGCTGCTGGCATAAACAAGCTACAGTAAGATGGTAAAACTGCGTTGATAGTTTAGGCACATACTTTGATTAATTGTACCCTTGTTTGAGATGTAATAAATTACACTTCTGATTCAAAATCAGACATTTCATATTTAATGAACTAATACTTTATATATACAGGAATATGTGCTCATGGTTGTAAATTTTTTTTTTTGTATTTTCTGAAGCTTTTCATAGGAACTGTTATTGTCAGTTAAATAGAAACATTTTGTCTATTGGTGAATAGATTCAGATAAATAGCCCAACTGACTTAGGATTTATTGGACATTTTACTCATTCCCCTCTCATATCTCAGAAAACCCATTGGAAATATTCATGAATTATGAAGCTACAGAAGGCAGGAATGCTGTTTACCTCATCGATTTATAGACTTATCTCTGCCAAGTTACATCAGCACTCCTTCAGAAGGATCAAAAATAATTTCACCATAGCTTTTGTTAAGTCATGAGTGGAGTCGTGTTTCCCCCAGCTAGGAGAAAGCATTAAAACAGGAAGGTAAGGGTCCCTGTTGGCTTTTTATCCCTTTCTACTTTTTCTCCTGGCCTCCTGGCAGCAATTCACTGCTTTCTGTTCTTCCTTTCACCACTCCCTGCTTTAATAATAGCCACAATTGACATCAACATAGGAAAAAAAACACCAGTGGAAATTTTGACCTTTTCTTCCCTCCTTTTCCAGTTACTGCTGACCAGACATTACTAGAACATTACGAATTAGTTGAGACTTTGATTTCTCTTGCATTACTTATTAATACAAGAAGAACACTAATAAAATTGACAGTTTGGTCTTGATTATATTATCACAGTTTTCCCACAAGCATTAACATCTTTGGGCCATGATTATGGGGACTATAAGATTGTACTGTTTGTTGAGGTGAGGGGGTGAGGGGAGATAGAGTGGAAAGAGACAAAGCCAGATCATGAAGACCTTGGGGAGCTATTAGAAGACTTTATGCAGAGGAATTATTGCCCAATTTGATCTTAGAAAGAAAACAGCAGGGTGGAGCATAGTTTAGGGGGAATAGTAAGTACAATGGCAGGAGATGAATAAGGAGGGTGTTACTCTAATTCAGAAGAACATATGGTGGCCCAAAGCAGAGCAGTGATGTTGGGAGAAGAAAGAAGTGAAGGAAATTGAGAGACAGTTGTAAGGTGGAATTCACAGGACTCCATAGACATTGCAATACAACAAGTTGTTAAAGTCAGGAACAGGGATTAGAAGACATGCTGATTGTCCTGACACTCAAGCCATTATTAAAGTAAAATGTTATTATAATTTTCCATTTAGAAAAATCTATAGTATTGATTCTCAGGATTGCTGTAGGATTTATATTTAATATGACATTTCACAAATCACCTATGTTAGCTGTAGAGTTGGCACATAGCAAGTGTTCAATAAATGGTTATTTATTATTTAACCATTTTTATTAATTTTATAGAGCTGAGTGTCTTATATTTAATATAAAGCACTTACAGGTAATCACTGAAGTACTACTAGGGAAAAATGTATACCATCATAAATTTAAAATTAAGGAGACATTCTTTTAGAGTAGGGTTTCTCAACCTCTACAACTATCAACATATTGGACTAGATAATTCTTTGTTGTAGTTGGTGGGGTTGGTGCTGCCCTGGACACTGTAGCACATTTAGTAGCTTTCCTGGCCTCTACCCGCTAGATACCAGTAGCACATGCACCCCAGATGTGATAATCAAAAATGTCTCTAGACATTGCCAAATGCCCCCTGGGGGGTGAAGTCACCCCCAGTGGGAGATACTGATTTAGGGACAAGAGAAGAAAGGATATATATGAAGTGCTTATTAGGAACTGTGCATTGAGCTAGATGTTTTCAGAGAGATTATCTAATATGATTCTTACAAAAACCTTATTTATTTAGTTAGTTATTTTCTTATTTACTTATTTATTTTTATAGAGGTAGAGTCTCTCTCTGTCACTCAGGCTGGAATTCCTGGGCTCAAGTGATCCTTCCTCCTCACTCCTAAAGTGCTGTGATTACATGCTTGAGTCACCACACCTGACTAATTTTCTTATTTTAGTAGAGATAGAGTCTCATTGTATTGCCCAGGCTGGTCTCTAACTCCTGGCCTCAAGCAATCCTCCTGCCTCAGCCTCCCAAAATGCTGAGATTACAGGTACTCGCTACCACACCCAGCTGTGTGTGTGTGTGTGTGTGTGTGTGTGTGTGTGTGTATAAAGTCTCACAACTCATTTAATCATCACTATAAACTCATGAGGTAGAAGCACTATTTTTATCTTATGATGAAGGTGAGGCACAGAGAAATTAAGTAATTTACCCAAGACTGTTTTTCCTCTTCTCTCACACACATCACAATATAGACTTTTATGACCAAATTTATATAGTTTGTTCCCCACACAACAAGCAAGCAATCAATTCTGCAGCAGGCAACAGTTGGGTGTCTTCAATTCATTTCTGACGCTAGCTATCTAGAGATAGTGTTAGATCACACAGGTTGAGGGCTCAGTTCCACAGGACTGTACCCCACTTCCAATGCCAATTGCAAGCTCCAGGTTGTTTTACCTGTGCTTCTGACTACCCCACTTTGGGTGTGATTAATTTGCTAGGGTGGCTCACAGAACTCAGGGAAACACTTATTTACATTTACTGGTTTATTATAAAGGATATTACAAAGGATACAGATGAAGAGATGCATAGGGCAAGGTATGGGGGTGTGGAGCTTGGAGCTTCCAGGTGTGCCATCTACCAAGAACGTCTACGTGTTCAGCTACCCAGAAGTTCTTTGAACTCAGTCATTTTAGGCTTTTAAGGAAGCTTCATTACATAGGCATAATTAAATCATTGGCCATTGTTGATCAACTTAACTTTCAGCCCCTCTCCCCTCCTTAGAAGTTGGAGGCTGGGGTTGATATACCAACCCTCCAATCCTGCCTTGATCTTTCCAAGACCAGCCCCCATCCTGAAGCTACCCAGGGGCTGCCAGCCATCAGCCAATTTATTAGCATACAAAAACCACTTATCACTTTGAAGATTCCAAAGATTTTAGAAGTTATGTGCCAGGAAGTGGGGACTAAGACCAAATGTATATTTCACAATATCACAAGAACTACATCCATTAAATCCAGATAGTGCCACCAATATAAAAAAGGGCCTCAAAAGTTTGTATTATTGTGAAACAAGACCACAGAATTTTAGATTTGAAAGAAGACTTAAAAATTATACACATGAGATTGTGTATGTGAGAAAAATGCCTTCTGGTTAAAGATTTAGATTATATATACACATCTGATTTTGTTTCATCCAAAAATTAATCTAAAATAACAGTAAAATAATTATTTGAAAAGACATATCCATAAGGACAGAGAGAACAGGAAATGAGACAACCACAATATAATTTTGGAAGTTAGAAAGCATATGGTCAAATGGTAATAGAATTAGCAGAAATAAAAAAGTCAAATTCTGAACAAGAAAACAACCTGATATAGACGCTCCTTGATTTAGGTTGGGGTTACATATCCCATCCATTTCTAAGTTGAAAAGCATATAGAATACACATTGCTTTTGCACCATAGTAAAGTTGAAAAATTATAAGTTGAACCATTTTAAGTCAGGGACCATCTGTATATACCACAATGTTCTAAAAAGACCTGAAACCATCTATATTAAAACAGTGTAGAGCCATAAGGCATAAATAGTAATCTAAGCCTGATTTTTATAAAAGTGTAGATATAGCCAGAAGTTAACCAGCCATTTTTTCTTAGTTTCCTTACTGCTATAACTGGTTACTGCTTAATGGCATCATCCTCTCTCATAGGTATAAGATCTGTGACTTCCCCCGTTACTTCTATAGAAAACATTGCTATTGTAAAGTCCAAAGACTTGTGCTTCTGTAGATAAGACTGCTATTTGTAAAGCCTAAGACTGGTCTTTGAAGTATTTTTCAGACTCTACATTCTAAGGGGACCCATTGATTCCAACCAGACCCATGGATAGGCATAGGAATGGATCCAACAGTCTCAAGACCCCTACCCAGGAAATATCTCAACTGAGAAGATAATCTCTGTGTCCCAATCCTATGAGTTCATTGCCCACCAATAAGCAGACCCCATTACCTAGCCCTTTGTCTGCCAAACTATCTTTAAAAACCCTTTTTCCTGAATTCTTGGGGAGATGGATTTGAGAAATTCCTCTCATCTCCTCGCATGGTGCCTATGATATTAAACTCTTTCTGTACTGTAAGCCCTGCTGTCTCAGTGTATTGCTTCCTCTTGAGCAGCAGGCAGTGAACATGGTAAGGCTGTAACAGATCCAGTAACTGGAGGTAAAGGTAAAGGGGAGGGGATTAAACAAGCATTACTGAAAGCTGTTTAATGAGCAAGTCTGTTCCTACAGAGTGGATCCGATCTACTGTTAGGCAACTGAGTCTCTTCTACCACATCAAAAGACTGGGGTTTATTCCCTGGATAGAATAAAGTACAGAGTTCCTCACCATTAGACAACAGACAGAGTTGAAGGCAGAGAGCCTACACTGAAAGTAGGAAGATTAAGGGAATATTGTGTACACAATGAATGTGGAGAACTCCCAGCCCTCCTTCCCCAGGTTGGCCCTCAGAATGCAGGCAGTCAAGTCTTTATCCCTTGGGCAGGAGATTGAAGAGACTTTTCTGGGTACTCTTACCATCCTAAGAGGAAAGACCTAAAAATACTAATGTCAGGGGTTCCCCCAAATTTTGCCTTGCCAGATAACCCTACAGTGAAGCTTACAGTTAATAAGCCTCAATCACACATGCTCAGTACTTCCAATCAACATTTTGGACTGCTATCTTAAACACAACCAGTTAGCCCAGGATATTTGAGGCAAAATTCTGCCACGAAGCACAGAGATCCAAAGAAATCAATGGAAATAAGATTAATTTAGTGAAAACAGATATTATGTAAACAGAAGCAACACAAATACCACTATCATTATTATGCTCAGGGAGATTAGAGAGGATATTTTGTCCTAGAAACAAAAAAAAGGTAATAAAACATACACATTTTAATCACCTCACACCTATTAGGAAGGCTATTATCAAAATACAAAAGACAAGTATTGGCAAGGATGTGCAGAAATTGAAATTCTTGTACACTGTTGGTAGGAATGTAAAATGATGTAGTCACTAGGGAAGACAGTATAGAAGTTTCTCAAAAATTAAAAATAGACCTACTATATAATCCAGCAATTCCACCTCTGGGTATATATTTAAAAGAATTGAAATCAGGATCTTGAGGAGAAATCTGTACTCCCACGTTCATTGCCGAATTATTCACAATAGTCAAGGGGTGGAAACAATCCAAATGTCCATCAATAGATGAATGGATAAAGACAATCTGTTAATCACATATAATGAAATATTATTCAGCCTTAAAAGAGAAGGAAACCCTACAGTTGCGACAACATGACTGAACCTGGAGGACGTGATGCTAACTGAAGTAAGCCCGTCATAGAAAGACAAATACTGCATAGTTCCACTTACCAGGTATATAACAACCAGACTCATAGAAACAGAAAGGAAAGTGGTGGTTGCCAGGGGCTGGAGGAGAAGGAGAAACAGGGAATCGTTACTCAATGGGTACAAAGTCTCAGTCATGCAAGATAAGTAAGTTCTAAGGATCTGCTGTGCAAGATCATGCCTATGGTTGATAATATAATACTGTGCATTTAAAAATTTATTAAGAGAATAGATTTCATGTTAAGTATTCTTACCACAAAAAAACAAAAACAAAAACAATCAGAAAACACATGGGACACCAGGACACCAAATAAGCCAAAATAAAGGGCCAAATTTGAGAATTGAATAAACACAGTGCAGGAAGGCACCATCTTGAAAATTTACCATCTGCAGCCCTTTCTTAGGAAGCCACTGGAGAATGCAATCCAGAAAAAAGAAAGCTGTGCAGTATAGGAAACAAGAGAAGCAAAGAGAATCCCCAGGGTGGTGACAAAGGGTGACTGTGGTTGTGCACAGGCACTCAAAGCAAGCAGTTGAGACTGGAGCGAATCCTGGGCAGTGTTCTTCAAGAAATAAAAATAATTAAATGCATTGAATATATTTGGTCAACGGACAGAGAGTTTGGGTTGAATAAGTGATAATAGCTGATAAAAGTGTATTAGTTTCCTAGGGCTGCTATGACAAATACCACAGACTGGGGTGGCTTAAACAGCAGAAATTTATTTCCTCACAGTTCTGGAGGCCGAAAGTCCAAGATCAAGGTGTCAACAAGGTTGGTTTCATTCTGAGGCACTCTCCTTGGCTGCAGAATGGCCATCTTCTGGTGTCATCACATGATCTTCTCTCTGTACATGCACACGTTTGGTCTCTCTGCCTCTCTTTCTCTCACTTTTCTCTCCCTCTCCCCAACCTCCAAACTTTTGTCATAAAGACGCTAGTCATATTGGATTAGGGACTACCCTAAGGATCCATTTTAGCTTAATTACCTCTTTAAATGCCCTGTCCCCAAATACAGTCACATGCTGAGGTTCTAGGGATTAGAGCTTCAATATATGAATTTGGAGGAAACTCAATTCAGCGCAAAACAAAAAATAAACAAAAAAATCAAACGAAAATAAACTCCAGGGAACTGGAGTAAGTACAATGAAGGAAAAATAAAGTGTAATACATGGCTTCGCTCTGAAGAGCCTATTTTGTCATAACAATATAACTAGTGAATATTGATTTAGCCAAAATTATAGCACAACCACATCAGGAGGATGGGGACTGGAAAGTATGCGTGTGTGTGGTAGGAGGGCAGGAAAGAGAAAGAACTAAATCCTCATCTTCCTTAGCGGGAATTCTATGGCTATTGTCTTGAAAGGAAAAACCAAGAAGTAGTAGCAATAACAGCAAATGATTTAGAGAAATGCTGATAACATAAGATCACTTAAAAGAAGTGGAATTTGTTGCATCTGGTGAATGATAAGTGATGGAGGGTGTGTAGAACTGTTGCTAACTTGTGGAACTTGCTAATTCTTTATTATTCTATACATATATATCTCTGTTAAAAACAAAACAATTTTAAAAAAAGAGTGGGGAGATGAGGTCTTCATATTTATCCTGTGACTACTGTGTGTAAGTTTCTTTGCTTAGCGCTCCATACATGCCATCTCATTTCTGTTTCATGACCCTTCAAAGAGTCAGGAAGAACACCCCGTTTTGTATAAGAGGGAACATAGCCCTAAAGAGTTTACGTGATTTGCTAAATATTAATAGTTGGTTAGTGACAGAACCATAGCTATAGCCTAGCTTTCAGTTCAACACCCATTTATTAAATAAATACTCTATTCCAGGCACTCTGACAGAAATAATTTATGCAGATATTGGTGCGATTCCTTTGATTTTAATCTTTCTAAATATTATCTAATACAATGTGGGAGACACTTGTCATAATTTTTTGGCTGCCTAGCATCTAAACTTCCTTCCCACAATACAAGGAATTCCTCATCTAAATAAAGAATCTTGGTGGGAATCAGACCCTACTCGATTATTATTTGCTCTTCCAGACTGCTAGCAGGCAGGGAGTGGACCCATGAGCCAGGCTAAGCCAATCTGATGCATCCAGTGTTAACTTTGAATCAAGAACTAATAATGCAAAGTGGAGGTGGGTGAGAGTTAATTCTGGTGGTAGCAGAGATGGAGACAACAATACTCGTGTTTTATAGCAGTGGAAATGGTGGCAGCGATGATGCTGGATGTGTCCAGTGGTTGGTGCTGGTTGTCAACAGTGTTTATGGAAACTAGTTCTGTGGCCTGGTTTTAACCATAGCTCCCTTTGATCCTGAGACTTTCTGAACTTGATTCTTAAGCTCCATAATACCTACCAATACCTTTTCAATAAATTATTTTTCTGCTTAAGTCAGACAAAGCATGTTTCCAGCAAGTGAACTTCTGTTACCTTAGCTAGTACTCGTGCAAAGAAAAGTTCCTAGCTTTGATGTCTAATAAACAGAAACTGACATTTTCCAATGAACAAAACAAGTATATACTAAGCAAAATATTATTAACCTATTCTCCTCAAATTTATAATTGATTGTCAATTACATTTCATTTGTGATTCATTGACAAAAATGGAAATATTGTATTTATGAGAAAATATTAGTTTTTGTTTATTCATTCTTCCATTCAAAAAAAATTTGTTGAGCAGCTACTATGTGCCACAGTTTCGTGCTAAGTTCTGTGGGTATAGCAGTAAACAAAACAGACAAAAATCCCTGCCTTTTTTATAGTAGGGAAAGATTAGATAAATAATGTGTACAATAAGTAAATTATATATTATGGTATAAGTTGATACACACTTTGGGAAAAAAAGCCTAAAGCCAGGGAGTTGCAGAGGTATGTTACACTGTAGGGATGTTGGACAAGGTAGGCCTCAGGGAGGAGGTAACATTTGAACAAACTCTGGAGGATGGGTGGGGAGTGGGCCACTGTAGTAGATATCTGCAGAAACAGCACTGAGGACAAGCCAGAGACAGTGTGGTGTCTGGTGTGGCTAGATCAGTGTGAGCCAGGCCAGGGAGAGATGGTAAGTAATGAGGTCAGAGAGATAACCAGGGGCCCAACTTGTGTAGGACGTTGTAGGTTCCTCTAAGAACTTGGCTGAAAGTAACAGGAAACCATGGGAAGTTTTGAGAAAAGGAGTGACATGTTTTCACGTAGGTTTCCAAAGATCACTGTGTCTTCTGTATTGAGTTATTTTCAGTGGTGGAGGGGGACAATTTTGCCCCCCGGGGCATTTGACAATGTCTGGAAATATTTTTATTTGCCACTTCTGGGGGGAATCTTCTGGCATCTAATAGGTAGAGGCTAGGAATGTGGCTGAAAGTTCTAAAATGCACAAGACAGCCTGCACCATCAAGAGTTACCCCGTTCAAAAAGTCAGTAGCAGCGAGATTGAAAACCTTAGGGGCAAAAACCCATACACCAGTGATTAAATGACACGATGAAATTATGAATAATTCTATAATTACATGTTCATTAAAAGGATATATTATTGTATGTTCAAGTACTGAAATCACAGTATTTCCTAAACTTACATAGAGCTTTAAGTATTAGTTGAGGGGAATTTTAATAATATACATATAATAAATTATGTAGGAGTAAAAAAGGAAAAATGTCAATACTTTCAAGATTACTAAGTTCATTTTTATGGTATTTTTGTCCAACAAATTAACACAATGCATTCATTTCTGTCTTAGTTTAAAATAAATACTTGAAAATAAAATCTGCACTTTAAAAATATTCAGAATTAACTACTTTTAACCAATCTAAATAGACTTTCGTTTTCATGTCCCCCCCCTCATTTCCAAGTTACTGAAATATTTGTATATGCTCTTTCCAAAAATAGGTATATTTCTTGGTTAAATCATTTAAAATCATAACTAGATATACAGTGAACATATCTCCAAATTTCACACCCATACAGTAAAGTCTTGTTTAGGTTATTGATGTTGATTTACTTTTTTAAGGAGGTTTTAAATATTTGGCAAAATAATTCTTTCAAAAAAGTTGACATAAAGGATATAATTAATGTTGCCCTAAGGTAACAGAAACAGGTAAGAGCCCAAATTATATGGAATGCATGACTAGTGCATTTTGTTTTTTAATAGCTTTTACACCCTATCATGGAGTTTGTACTGCTCTAAATAGTTTTTTTGGAGCAAGGTATAGTATGTATAAATGAATGAATAAATAAATATATATACTCAAACTTAATATACAAATAAATCTGATTGAAGAAGCCAATAAAAATTTCATGATATGAAACATGTTATAAAACTACCTAAAAAAAAAATACTGCCATTGAAATGATTTTTTATCAAATATTTGTAACAGCACATTAAAAATAGTTATTTCAATTTTCAAATTGTGATTTGCTAATTTTGAACATCTATATTCCTTCATAAAATACATAAATTTGTGCTAGTTACTGAATTCTTAATATGTGCTGCATGCCCTGGAGACAGGAAACAACAACATATCCTAAGAGCATAGAAGAATGAGCCCAAGATCTTTCTTAAAGCATTTATTCTAATCTGTTTCTGGTCAGTATGGGTGATATTGTTACAAATAAGTATTTCAATTATTCTTTAGATGATTATGTTTGTAAAAAACGATTTTGCCAGAAGAGGTCTTTTCATTTAAATTAAATTTATAAAATTTGTTAACTGTTTGGTTTTTGCTGCATAGCAGAAATCATGATTCTATTTTGGATAGTTGTTTGGTGAGGCTTTATACAGGTTCTTCATCAAATGTTTATCCTAATCTAAGACAAAATGAAATACATCAAAATATTTCTGTACTTCCACAAATAGAAGGATAGTAACATTTTGTGGCACCGATATTATGAATGCAGAACCCATTATTGGACATCTGTAAAAGAAAATTTTTGAAGTAATGAGCCAAGACAGAAAATGATCCTATGTATGTGCCATGTAAATGCAGTATAAAATGCAAATCACTTAGCTTACTTATTTGAGCCAAACCTAACTTCTCATGCAAAATTGGAAAGAATGGACTTGTGGACCTGAAATTCTCTAGGCCAGGCTTGTTAGAGGATGAGACAAAGAAGGGAGACTATAGATTCTGACTATAGAGCAGCTGCCTCCTACTAATTGTACCAGGAGACATTAGGAAACATGATCCCCAAGAAATTCACAGAACCAGTGAGTATCTGGGCAGTAGGAGGAGGAAACTAGCATTGAGAGAGCATGATGAAGGGACCAGAGTTGCCAGAGCAAACCTAGGAAAGGTGGGACATTAGAGGTCCTTGGAAAGAAATTTGTGCCTATTTCATCAGCTAGTCCAGGTTCAGACCAGAAGGTCAAATTTCATCATCCACTAGATTATGATCGGGAGAAGTATTCATCCTTCTAGCATACTAGGCTCCAAACTCACCAAACTATATTCATTGCCTCCAAAGACCACTATGTTCTCTTATTCCAGGCAACTTGCAAATACAATGTCCTTTCCAGGAGAAGAGCCACTCTCTCTGCCCTTCCTAATTTTATCACTAGTGTAGGGGGCATCACATTTATTGTTATATTCTGTTAGCAGCCTAACAAGTACAAGAATAAGCTATATCAAGTAGGATGCTTCGGGCTCCAAGCGACTTCTAAGCCCAACTCAAATTGACACATAGAATAAGAACATTAATTATCTCACATATCAACAAGTCCAGAAGTTGTAAGAGCCTCAAGTCTTGGTAACCCCTTGATTCTCCAGGCTCTACCTTTCTCCAAATGTTGGATTCAGCAACTTGATAGGATAGTTCCTGGCTTCATGCCCAGGCAACAAAACCTCCAGAGGGAACAAGGGACCACTCTTCTAGTGCCCTCTTTTACGAATAAGGAAACCTGTCCTAGAAGCTTCCTAGCAGATACGCACTTACATCCCCAGTACAATTGGGTTATATACCCATTCTTCGACTAGTCACTCCCCAGGAGGGTGGGATTGTCCTGATGGGCTTAGACAGGTCAGGATCCACCCCTGGAACTGGGTGGGACTGCCTACTTGAGTAGAATGATGGAAGAGTATGTGCCAAATCTGAAACCAGGTTCTGTTAAATAGGAAAAAGGAGAGAATGGACATCAAGCAAACAACCAATAATGTCCTCATAGACCTCAATAAATATTGTGGATTGAATAAGTGAATAAACAAAAAAATGTATGTTCACTTTATTTTACTCCTTGTGCCTTATTTTTCCAAAATAGAGGGTAGTCTAAGATAATCACTAATGTAAGAACAATACTGGTTACAAATTCAGATCATTCTTTTTTTTATTTCAGAATATTATGGGGGTACAAATGTTTTGGCTACATGGATTGCTTCTGTGTAGTTTGAGTCAAAGTATAAGTGTGTACATCATCCAGATAGTGTACATTGTACCTGTTAGGTGTGATTTCACTCATTCCCTCCTCCCCCCTCCACCTGCTTGATTTCTGTTGAGTTTTACTTCCTTATGTGCTCATGAGTGCTGATCAGTTAGCTTCAGTTTAATACTGAGCACATGTGGTGTTTGTTTTTCCATTCTTGTGATACTTTACTTAGGAGAATGATCTCCAGTTCCATCCAGGTGATTACTTATGGCTTAGCAGTACTCCATAGTATACATATACCACATTTTATTAATCCATTCATGAATTGATGGGCACTTGGGTTGATTCTACATCTTTGTGATTGTGAATTGTGCTGTAATAAACATTCGAGTGCAAGTGTCTTTTTGGTAAAATGGCTTTTTTTCTTTTGGGTAAATACCCAGTGGTCGGATGGCTGGATCAAACAGTAGGTCTCTTTTTAGTTCTTTGAGGAATCTCCATACTGTTTTCCATAGAGGTTGTACTAATTTGCAGTCCCTCCAACAGTGTATAAGTGTTCTTTTCTCTCCACATCCCCACCAGCATCTGTTATTTTGGGACTTTTTGACAGAAGCCATTTTCACTGAAGTTAGGTGATATCTCATTGTGGTTTTGATTGGCATTTTCCTGATAATTAGAGATGTTGAGCATTTTTTCATATGTTCATTGGCTATTAGTCTATCTTCTTTTGAAAAGCTTCTGTTTGTGTCTTTTGCCCACTTCCGAACAAAACAGAGAACCCAG
Organism: Avahi laniger; assembly: GCA_963575035.1. NCBI lineage: Eukaryota > Metazoa > Chordata > Mammalia > Primates > Indriidae > Avahi > Avahi laniger. The sequence continues at coordinate 477 of CAUYSK010029200.1, read as the reverse complement.
ATATAAAACCATCCACGTAACACCATCTGATCTTTGACAAAACAGACAACAATATACACTGGAAAAAAGAATCCCCATTCAATAAATGGTGCTGGGAAAATTGGATAGCCACATATAGAAGACGGAAACAGGATCCATTTCTCTCACCTCTCACAAAAATTAATTCAAGATGGACTAAAACCAAGACATGAAATTATAAGAATTCTAAAAGAGGGCTGGGCGCGGTGGCTCATGCCTGTAATCCTAGCACTCTGGGAGGCCGAGGCAGGTGGATTGTTTGAGCTCAGGAGTTCGAAAGCAGCCTGAGCAAGAGCGAGACCCGGTCTCTACTAAAAATAGAAAGAAATTAATCTATCAACTAAAAATATATAGAAAAAATTAGCCGGGCATGGTGGCGCATGCCTGTAGTCCCAGCTACTCGGGAGGCTGAGACAGAAGGATCGCTTGAGCCCAGGAGTTTGAGGTTGCTGTGAGCTA
>CAUYSK010029199.1:0-14152 GCA_963575035.1 Avahi laniger | reverse complement strand
ATCAGCTTGGTACTGGCACAAAAACAGAGCCATTGACCAGTGGAACAGAACTGAGAACCCGGATATAAAACCATCCACATATAGCCGTCTAATCTTTGACAAACCAGACAAAAACATACACTGGGGAAAAGAATCCTTAAATAGTAATAAAAAAGAAAACACAGCAAAAAAAATATATGTCTATAATACAATATTTTATCTTAAGCTATTTTATTTTATAGGTGTTTGTTTTACAGTAAATTTGTATATGGATTAAAAATGTTAATGTGGTTTTTCTCCCTCATTGAATTGTAAGAATGAAAAAAGATAGTCCAGAAAATTTTTTCCACCTATAAGAGCTGTGTGGTATAAAAGACCTAAGCATTAGTTGTGTTCTAAATACAGCCTGTGCTCTAAGGACAAGTCATTCATGTGCACAAAGTCACAGATACTGAAGCACAGTAAACAGGATGTAGATCTTGGGCACTTCAGAATCTGAGGAGTTTGATGTATAACGTGGCTTGAATGGTGCTTGCTACTCATTGAGGAAAAGTCATAATTTGCCTTACCTTCAGTTTAATTTCACTGCTTCTGATCCAGGTTATACTCTGATTAAGCCTGGAATCAGAAATTAAAACAATATAAAAATGTTTCAGAACCTGACCCTTGCCTTTGCATTATTTGCCCTTCCATGGCTTTGGTCTATCCAGAGATATATTAGGTACACATGACAATAGGACTGCCTGCATTTCTCTCTCTCTGCCCCCCACAGGAAAAATGATGACCCAAAAGTCCTTTGAGCAATTTTTTTCTTTCTATTACTTTTCAGTAGGTAGTTTCTGTAATTAAAAGGAAAATTTTCTTGAACAAAAGTAAAAGATAAATAGAATGAAATATGGCCTTATTTAATACACACACACACACACACACATGCACACACAAACACACACACATAAACACTATCATACAACATAGTCAGCTGCACAGAATTTTTGCTCCAAACGGGCGATGTAATGAGTTTTGTCAGCCAATGCTATAATGAATAAAATTCTAGACCTTAAAATCATTCAGGCTTTGGATGAAATTCATTAGATTTCAGGTTTAGGCAATTATAAAACTGAGCCAGATTTGAAATTTTATAGTACAGGCAAGACTTATTTAAAAGGAGATTAGTATGCCTTAGTTGGAAATTACTAAGTCTTCAAATGTCTTTCTGTTTAAATTGAGTAAATGAAAAAAATGATGGAATAATATCTAGTATCCCAAATATTACTCTAAAGTTTATTCTTGCTTTCTGATATTTTTGTTTAGTTTGGTTTGACAGAAAATATTTTCCAAAGATTTTGGTAAGGAGAGTTCAGTTCCATTAGCTTTTGGAATTATCGTGCAAAGATATAGCAGGATAGGTCAATGTCTTGAAGTTATAGGTGTTTTGATTCACACTGTCTAAATTAAGCAACTTTATCCAGGAGTTATGTTAATGTTTAAAGCAACACACACAGCATTGTGGTGATCAAGGTGTGTGTATGACAACTGTTATATATTTTTATTTGGGGAATTTATCTGTTTCTAAAAAGCTGTGTATGCATTATTATTTTTGCTCGTAAAATAAGGATAATTTTTTTGTCTATAATTTCCTTCTATGAAAGTTGGTATTGATAGAAAGTAATCATATTTGAATTCTTGTTTTATTAGGTTTTAGCCATTAATTTTTTTCACCTACAGTTTATAGAATCACTTAAAATTTGTGTTATTAACATATAATAAAAGTAGAGTCCATGCATCCTGGGGTCAAAGATTAACAGCAGAATGCCCTTGTTCAATGCCAGGCTTTTCTGCATTACATTTCCCTTTCTTTTTCTTATATGGAGTAAACCAGATTCAGAAAGCTAGAGCTGGTCTTTGAACCAATATATGGCTCTGTCATAAGAGTGTGTGCTATAGGCCAGAGTAGTGTATATCTGATAAGGATATGTAAAATCAGTCATCAAGGAAATGGTTGAGATTATCTTACTTTGGTGTCTTCAACAATCAGGAAAAGGATGGTCAAAAAGCCTTACCCAGACAGAATAATGGCCAACAAACATATGAAAAAATGCTCAACATCTCTAATCATCAAGGAAATGCACATCAAAACCACAATGAGATATCACTTATCTCCAGTGAGAATGGCCTTTATCAAAAAGTCCCAAAACAATAAATGTTAGCATGGATGTGGAGAGATAGGAACATTTATACACTTCTGGTGGGACTTCAAACCTAGTGAAACCTCTGTGGAAAGCAATATGGAGATACCTTAAAGAGATACAAGTAGATCTACCATTTGATCCAGCAATCCCATTACTGGGCATCTACCCAAAAGAACAAAAGACATTCTATAAAAAAGACAGCTTTCACTTAAATGTTTATAGCAGAACAATTCGCAATTGCACAGACGTGGAAACAACCCAAGTGCCCATCAATACATGAGTGGATTAATAAAATGTGGTATGTGTATACCATGGAGTACTACTTAGCTATAAGAAACAATGGCGATATAACATCTCTTGTATTTTCCTGGATAGAGCTGGAACCCATTCTACTAAGTGAAGTATCCCAAGAATGGAAAAATAAGCACCACATGTACTCACCAGTAAATTGGTTTCACTGATCAACACCTAAGTGCACATATAGGAATAACATTTATCGGGCACTGGACAGATGGGAGGGGGGAGGAGGAGATGGGTATCTACAAACATAATGAGTGCGATGCGCACCATCTGGGGGATGGACATGCCTGAAGCTCTGACTCGGGGCAAGGGCAATGTAACCTAAACGTTTGTACCTCCATAATACGCGAAAATAAAAAAAAAGGTGAAAAAAAAAAAGAAAAAAGAAAATATACAGGCAAGCCACAGACTGGGGGAAAAATGCTAGCAAAACATACATCTGATGAAGGACTTGTAGGATTCCTATGATTCAGTAATAAATAGCCTAACTAAAAAAATGGCCAGAGACTTGAGTAGTATTTTAGAAAAATGATAAACCAATAAACATATGAAAAGGAGTTAAACATCATCAGTCATCATGCAAATTAAAATCACAGTGAGATATTTCACATCTATTATTAGAATGGCTAAAATTAAAAAGACTGACAATGCCATATATTGGCAAGGATATGGAACTGGAACTCTTATAATTGCTGGTGGGAGTGTAAAACAGTATGTACAAATACTTTGGGAAACTTTTTTGGCAGTTTCTTACAAAGTTAAACATATGCCTATCCCATGACCCAGCAATTCTACTCCTAGTTATTTCAAAAATGAAAAAATAAGTCCACAAAGAATGTTCATAATAATTTTATTTACAATAGCCCCAAATTGTAAGAAACCCAAATTTCCATAAAGAGGAGAAAGGATAAACAAGTCATGGTATACTCATGCAATGGAACACTGCTGAGTAGCAAAAAGAAACAAACTATGGATACATACTACAACATGGATGAATCTCACGCACAAATGGACAGGTCAGACACACAGACAGGTCGGGTAACAGAGCCTGATACAAAAGTGAACACATTGTATAATTCTATTTATGTAAAATTCAAGAACAGGCACAACTAATGTATGACAATAGAAGTCAGAAAAATGGTTATTGGGATAGGAAGAGGGGAATGAATTCAATGCAAAGGGAACTTTCTGGGATGATGGAAGGGTTCTTTACCTGGATTGGGGTAAGGGTTACACAGGTGTATAGATTTATTAAAAGTGATTGAACCATAATCCTAAGATCTATGCATTTTACTGTCTACAAATTATATCTGAATACAAATGATTTTACCTTAAAAATTATGGAACAGAGTTGTTCACAGAGATATGTGTGACTTACCTTCATTTACAACAAACAGCCTTGTCCTTTGATTCAGTTAGGTCTTCAATGTAAAATCTGAATTATTTTTAAACTCACTAATTTCTTGGTGAAATGCTTCTCATGAAAGTGTTTTTTGTCCTAAATTTCTTATTCATTATTCATCATGTTCTACTTGTTGTGCATTAGAAGTTAAAGACAGAAATCACCCTAAAGATAGTCTAAACATAAAACTCCTTTTTAAATACAATAAGAGATACCTAGATAAATTGATTTGTCCAGGATCATATTCTTATTTCATTTCAGAAAAACGGTATGTAAATCACGCATTATAAACCTCTGCAGATACTAACATTTGGGCAAAAACAACACTTAACTTTTAAAATAAATGTAGATTAAACAATTATGTATGTTCTAAGTGGCAACTGAGAAAGCTTTAGGAATGACTGTCATTGGGAAATTGGAATATTTTATATGTAAGTATACACTGAATCAGTTACATATTTTTAAATAGCTTTTATTTTATATGAACCAGGGAATTTCCAAATTTACAAGTGCTCTTGGCTGACCTTTCACAAATGATGCAATTTCTAGTTGAAGTGTGTTGGTCTTTACAGTTAGTGCATTTCTATCAGACCCTTTTTCAGGAGTTGTACTAATGATCTCTAAAACCTGGGTAATCAAAGAACTACACTTTTAAAAACCGCAGGCAGGGAAAGGCATAAATGATATTTCTGTACCATAATGGAGAGTAAATAAAATAAAATTTAACTTGAAACAAGTTTAGCAGCGCTGGTTGTAGTGAGCAGAGAGAGGCTTAAAATGCTTAAATAATGGAGAGACACTTAATTATATATGAAAATTTTTATTTGATAAATATAACTTCATAAACATTAAAAAATTACTGAGAGCTGTACAATAAGTATACTACACATACTGACAATGCAGAGAATTTTTAAAGGATTACATTAGACAGCCACAGTGTCTGAGGTCCAAAATTTTAAACTAAGTATTGCTACAATATTTCCAGATACTCATATCTCATAAAAATCTAACAATAACCATGATTACAAACATATCATTAATTATAATCTTTTTTTTAGGAATATCACCCACTTCATGTAAAACAGCACTTTAATAATATTTTACTTTTATGAAAATATATAACTCATTTCAAGATAGAAATAAAAATGTCTATAAATGGGGACCAAAATTGATAAAACATATTTTATATAACTCTTTGGTGTGTTAGTTTTATTAATACCTGCTTATACCATACCCCAAACTGATCTTTACAGGAAAAACACAAACAATGGAAGATTTTTCTTCCCCCTAGACTCCAAGACATTTTCAGAGTAGCATATTTTAAATACTGTCGGCTCTGAATTGTCAAATTTTTAGTGGCCTTGACTCCTGCCTACCAGGAGTCTCAAGCTATCAGACAAATTCAATTTCACAATCTTCTGCAGTAGAAATAACCTAAGTCCTGGTACTAATAATAGGCTGAATGCAGGTATTTCCAAACGGGGTGATTTGCCTTTGTTTAATCTCCTACCTAGGATGGTGCCTGGGTTTGGGTCAGGTCTGGAAGCCTTTGCACATCTTAAAGCTTCAGACCCAAGGAGGAGGGCAGTTAGAAAATTCAGATGTAAATTCTCTCCTTTTCTCAACTCACAGTAAACCTTGGTAGCTGTAGTTCTCCCTGGCCCACACTCTACTCCTCCCAGGGTGAGCCAATGCTTGCTGAAGCTGAGACAGGGTGCTGATGCTGAGTCACCTAAAGCAGCTAATGGGCGATTCTGAAAACTGACTTGGTGCTTGCCACTATCTTCAGGCTACAGCCTCAGACTAGGCAAAGGCAGGCCAGTGAGGCAATAGATTTGAGAACATTAATTAACTAGCAATAACACATTTAGCATCTTGTTCTGGTTTGGGCAAGATAAGAGTAACTATCAACATCATATTTTCCAAAAAATTTTGAAGAAATATGCATAGGAGAAACTTTTCTTGTGATTATTGGTTATGTAGTAATGGTTTTCCAATATGAGTATTAACTTTAGAAAACTATTGAAAGTTTGTAGACTACATTGTTGCTTTCTTAAATAAATAGAATAAAACTCTTCATAAAATTACAAGATAATCTTCCTTTAAAAATGAAGTAGGTTTTGAACAACAGAATAGGATGAGCACACCAGTGGATGCCATTTACTTTTTTTTTTTGAAATGAAGTTTTTAACTAACTTCAAATGGTGAGTGCAGAAAATTACATCAATCACCCTTTAAGCACCACGCAGGCTAACTGATCTCCTGTCGTGCTGCAGTTGGTCACAGACTATTGATGACTTTGTAGTCCTCTAGTGTCAGTAGTTAGTTTAAGTGATGGCAAATAAACACCATAAGGTAGATGTAATGCAAGCCTACTGAATGTCACTTTGTTATGTGTACATTTTATAAGACATTCTATGAGAATGCAAATTCCATATTGTCCTCCATTCAACTACTCTACTGAATATTTCTGCAATATTTCCTTTTCTGGAATATGAGTTGGTAAGTGTATACACTGTACATTGTATTCCCTCTTTAACATATTTCCAGAAAAACAGATCTTTCTAAATACAACTCTGGAATTTCTAAGGGCTATTTTTGAAAATTAATATTTAGCCTGAAATTAATAACTTAATATCCTTGCATATTGAAACAAATGTTAAGAAAATAGTTTACTAGCAAGCAAAGGTAAAGCCTTAATGCTTGTCTCTACTATACTTTCCCCACCAGCCCAATTCCAAAAGTTTTATATTCATGAAATGGGAAAGGAGTGAAGAACTGCACAATAAATCTCCAAAAAGGAATTATATTTTCAAGGAAAAATTTGGCAAAACCTCATTTAACCGTTTTTCTTATAATTTTAAATACATTTGTATACGATCATTATTTGCTTGTAGCTGGGTAACAGTTCTTAAATTAATCATTTCTAAATCTTAAAATAACATCACTTTTTAACAAAACAAATGACAATACTGAACCCATACGATAAATTTGGGATGGAAATTAAGTTTTGAAGTGCAATGAGTTAATCAAGGTAACATATACCTGAATAATCATTCTGAGCATTCATTTTAATTTATTGGTGCCATTACCTGATAAAAACTTAGCATTTTAGACTTTGTTTCATTTACATTCCACAGCCATGCCTGACATTATACCTTTTAATGGGACATTAGGCAGAATTCACTTTACTGTGGTAACTTAGATAACATATGCTAGCCTAAAAATAACAATATTCTTAACTGAAATCCTTTATTCTAGTTTATAGAAAGGCAAGAGCAATTATAAGTTGGCCACGGAAAGAGATTATTCTCTTTTTAATTTAGTTACCCATAATATTTTGATTTGTATAATTAAAAGTATTTGCAATATTTAAATACTGTCCAAACTTGTTTTTTATTGATATAGTTGAACTTTACAACATTGTCATAAAATACTATAAACAGAGCCTTCAGATAAAGAGAAAAAAAGCAAATTTAAATATATTAACTGGATTAAAGCATGCAAAAGATCCAATGATAAAGACATTAATAATATGCTAAGGTATCTAATTTACCCACAATAGATTCTTCATATTCTGTCACAAAAATATCAGTAAACATCAATTTGAAATTTGGTGAATGGACCAGATTCCTTATTCATAGATAAGATATGATATATCCTTTATATTTATATGGCTAGCTTTACAGGTTGCATTACAGTACAGTTAGAGAAATTTGGTACTGGTATAAATTTACTACCCATACTGCAGTAAATAATGGTTGGAAATTATTCTCCTAATTTGCTCTGTGAACTTAGAAAACACTAATGAATTAACAATACAGGTCACTGAGACACCAAAATTCCTTACTATTCACATTAATTTTTCCCATGAAAAGCTTCAAATATAACTCTAATAAAAAAATAGAATTCTCAAGGCAAACTTTCAGCATAATTTACAGAAGCAGATTTAAATAGAAGAGTCAATAACCAAGCTAATACTAAAAAATACACATAACTAGGATTTATCTCTTTTCTACCTTGACATTAAAATATAGTGGCCTCAGCAACAGGCTGAAATGCCATTAAGAGTCCCATAAGCACAAGGGACAAACTAGACAAAGAGATGAAAAATGTCTCTTCATTCACAAATTTTAACATGTTCAGATTCAAATTAAGGGGCTTGTGTTAATGCTTTCTGTTTGTTTGTCATCTAACTCTGAGAGGGTATGAACTATTCCAGAGATTTCAGAAAGTAATTTCAGAGCTAGTTTGGCCATTAATAGGATGATCACATTGAATTTTAGGAAAGGAGGTGAAATGGCTCCCACAAAGTACTACTGCCCCTTTAACAAGTAGATGAGTCCATTGTGGAGAGAGTCAAGATGCTCCTGTCGTTGGTATAGAAAGGATCCGATGCACTCCATGATCTAAAGTAACAATAAGAGAAAAGTTTGGCTCACCAGAACCTATGTTTCAATTGAGAAAAAATTACCTCTAATACTTAGGACCAAAATGCAAAATGATTTTTAAAATCGTCACTGATTGATTCATTTTTAAATGCTAAAGAGAAGTCCTTTCTACTAGTATTGGGTGCCCATTCTATTTATGCATTATACAAAAACATGGGGAAAATAATGCTCTAGTCATCATATAAAAATATTAGCCAAAATTCAGACATTCATTAGCATTAAAATAACTTTTATATGCAGTAAAGCATAAGCTGCTTTAAAAATCTTAATAATTTAATAAGAAATAAGTATATTATTAAGAGTTACATACATCCCATTTTACTGAAAAGTTAAGTTTACAGAAACGAACGAAAATCCCACTCACCAAAAGCTTTGGAATGGAATAGTAGTATGTTCATATTATTGTTCATTTCTTTTCAGCTATAAATTCTATTCTAAAGACTTTAGCATAATTAGCTTGAATATAGCAAATAGTTTATTCAAAGGTATCAAAGACACCTGTAGGTCACTAGCGGTTTCACTTAACTAAGAACTAAGATCCTCTACTGGGCTGGAAAAGTTAACTGTGGTCTGAGTGATAAGGCCCTTAAGCAATTCATTACATAACACTTTATTTGCAGCTGTACACTTAAATTAGCTGGAGTTAATTTAAGCTAAAATAACTCAAGACCAAAAGTAGCCTGCCATGCTTAAAATAGACTAACCTAGTTCAAGGACAACATTAGGATTACCAAGTGAAAGGTGGCCTTTCTTCCGAGACTAAAAGCACTTAACAATAAAGACATTTTATGTAACTTTTGCCAGGGCTCCCAACTTTGATAAACAGAGATGTTAGAGGAAGAGATAGCACTTAAAATGGCCCCAATTCACCTTTACAAAATATCTTCTGTTTCCCGGAGACCCTAAGTTTGTATGTAGTTCAAGTTTAAATCAATTATTAAGTGAGCACAGCCATAATGAAGTTTGGAATCTTGAAACTTTACAAAATTGGCAAACAGAAAAACTAGCAGTAACTATACCAGTTCTCTAATTTTACTAGTTTCCAGAAAAGTTGGAACAATATCTATTTAGTTTAAGGAAGGGTTTGTTCACTATTGTTACTCTAGCATCTAGAATCGTGTCTTACACATATTAGGCACCTGGTATTTCTAGAAAAATGATTAAAATGAGAATATGGAAATTTCTAAAAGTATTTATGGGGGAAAAAAGTATGCTTTTAACAGTACTTTTAACTATAACATAACTATCAACACCTCAATTACCTGGGGTCAAATGTCCAATTCCAAACTGCTAATATTTTATATTAGTTTTTCTGCTTTCCAACCACTGCTTACAAAGAAGAATCTTATTAAAGTTTCCTTTATTTTTTTATCTTTTCAAAGCACACATGTGCATTCATATGTTAAATATAATTTTTGCCAGAACATTCAACACCTGATCATACTATTGATTCCTCTCTATTTAAAAGATAGTTTTGATTAGGATAAAGTAACTGTTAGTAACATACACACACAGAAAATCATTTATTGCTGAAATACAGCTCTTTAGGGTACAACATGGCATATCCTTTATATATAATAGCACCATGATGCTCCCTTTGAAACTGAGCTTACAATAGGGATACTCTATTAACAATATCGATTAATAAAATGCGGGTAGAATTTTTGTGCCTGGATGGCAAAAATTTAATAAGCAAAGAAATCTGTCATATGAAAAGCACTAGTTATATCTCTAAAGTGATACCTATTACTTTCATGTTTAATATATCAATGGAACAAATATCTGAGGGCTTCTATATCATGTAATGGCAGTCTCAGTCTTGCCCTATCTTTTAAAATAGACATAAAATAGAAATGTAGAATATAGGCTGCTCCAAAATCAAAATGGAAATGCCAAACATATTTCACAAATATATATAAAAAATAAAAACAAAATTATACCTATCAAAATGACTTTTAATATTATGTATTAAATATCATGTTAATGGATCTATGGCAATTTTTATATAGCCCTTTGAAAAGCACCACGTAGCTCTCTGCGTATTGTATGATTTTGACCCCTAGAAAAAAGTTACAGATCTGAAAAGACTTTTAGATTATTCATCTGAGGAAAAAAGGGAGAAAATAATGGTAACCAATAATATAACCTGAGATGTTGGACAAAATTGAAAAGGCATTTATAGTCTGTCAAATGTGATGTTAATTTCTAAGTTAAACATTTTATTAGGAAAATAAAAAAAATCTGAGAAATAATACAATATAATTTTAAATGAAAAGAAGAACAGATGATAATAACCACCTTCAAGAGAGCATGCCAAAATTAATTCAATAACCCCCTGGGCAGGTTCAAAAGGGGTAATTCATAATAAATATGGCTATGTAAAGAATAATGGGGTATATATCACCTACATAATTGATATCAACATGATGGATATATGTATAAAGCAGAAATTTTGGGGGGCCCATTGTAATTCTAGTTTTTTAAAATCAATAACAAAAATGTATATTGTCATTAAAGAGAAATTTCTGTTGAAGTAGAAATTTTAAAAACTCCTGTTGTATATTAGTCTAACTCCCATCTTGGTTCTGTGCAGTAAAGCTGTATTATTGGGTGAAGTAATATTATAAATGAGGTTCTTTTGGAACTTCCTTTGGAAAACTTGCTGGCCTAGGTACATGACACAGAGCTACACTTTATAATACAATTGTGGAAGTCATAACAAAGTCCCAATAAATTTAATTGCTCGTAGTAATCCTTTCACATAAAATGCAATTACCACAAAATGATATCACAGCATTACGGAAATATTTTAGATCACATGTTATAATCAAGTTGGAATAAATGGAGATTGAAACCATAGACATTATGTTAACATAAGAATGCTGTACCATAAAGACATGGCTATAGCTAAAGATAATGTGAGACCTAACAAGTTCGTCAGTAAATTACCTGAATTTTACGATAGATGAATGATATCATACTCATCATTTTTTAAAACACAAAGCTAACCAAATATCAAAAGTTCTTTTGTTAGTAGATAAGATTAGTGCTTCCTCCACCCCTTATAACCTGCTCCTCAGGTACCCTTCAATCTCTCGCAAGCCACAGCACACGTGGCACACTGGAGACAGTGGGGCTGGCCATCTATCCCTGCCCATCTGCAGCCTTCCATGTGCACCAGTGCACTGCTGCTCTGTCTCTGAGAATATGATACCATTCACCTAAGGAACACCATGTGTAGAAAAAGCAATTTCTACTCCATAATATCCCCTAAATAATGGTATGCTTCTTGAGGAAACATATGAAGAAATAAATCCATTTCACTTTTAAATAAATTTTAAGTGGCATTTACCAAAAAATGGTATTTTTTTGTTATAATCCACAAAAGCAAGCACTACAATAAATCTAATTCAAGAAATAGATTTGGGAGTGGACAAAAGTGCTGATTCTTCTAATCCATAATTTAAAGTGTCTGTTCTAATTTACAAACATTTAATTAGATAACAAATACCAAGCAAAACAGACTTAAAAATCACAACTCACTTCAAAGCTCCATTACAGACATGAGAAGGGGTAGGGGAGTAGAAATACAGCCTTTTGTGTTTATAAATACCTGAAAGTCTCAAGTGACTGACCAGAAAATACACATGAAGAGTAAGAAAAGCAAAGCCTTTTGACTTCACTGTTATGTGGAGATTATTTTGTAAAGACAAAAAACAAAGAAAAGGCAAGAAAGAAACTATTAATATAGGTATAATTTAAAAAAGAAAGTTATACAAACCAAGAAAGAGTACTATATACATACTCCTATTCACATTTTAGAAAGATTATAAAACAACATTTTTGTTCATTAGATGAAGTCTCTTCAAAGGTGCTTTCTGTTCCTTTGTGAGTGAAAGAACCTCTTACCCCAAAGCCACAAAGTGAAATCTACCACCAAAGAGTGCTAATAAATAGCAGGCTTCCTGCTTCAGTTGGTAGAACCAGCTGCCGATTTATTAGGCATCTACAGCTGCAGGTTCATCCTGTTCCGGTATATAGGATACTCATTTGCAGCAAAGGCTACTTAGAGAAATTTCACACCTGCTGATGTGGGTTGGACTACATCTTCCTATAACTCGTTCCAGCATTCTTCCAACAGATGTGCACACTGTTTCTCCTGGGAAACAGCACATGGAGTCCAAGCACTTGATACCTGCATTTGTTTCAGTAAGCTGGAGGAGGTGAAGCAGAAAAACAATTCGTTATTTATAGATTTGGACTTCTAAAAAGCATTAAAAAATTACAACAAGCACTTTAAAACTAAAAGTAATGTATATAAATGTATATTTTTCTATAATATGGGAAATGTATGAAAAGCTTTAATTTACTAGAGTATAATTACACAAAATCATTTAAAAGCCTTGTGTCTTAAATTAGAGGTCTAGTAAAATAATTATATAAAAATAAGTAGCTGGATATTATTTAAATCTGCAAAGATTTAGGCTTTTAATATTTTATTTTAATGATTTATTTTGGTCAAAACGATTTATGTCAACCACTCAGAAATTTAATGAATTCTAATTCTTCGCATAGTTTTTGTTTAGGTGAAATGCTCCTACAATTTCACTTAAAAATGACTAGCAATTGAGACAAGGGGAGTATGGACTATCTTGAAGGCTGGGAAGTAACAACCGGGCAGGACCTAACCCCAACCTTCAATAATAACACAACAATAACAGCAACAGTAGCAAACACTTCATGTAGTGTTTACTATGTCCCAGGTTCTAAGCACTCTCTATATATCCACTCCATAATTATTTTTGAAAAAAGCATCATTTACCTTAAATGGCTAAACAAGTATTAAGTGCCAACCATGCCATAATCAGGTCATCCTGTTTTTTAACAATTAATTGATGGCACATGGATTAAAATTCATTCAACAAGTGAATAGTACTATTATGATTTGAAATTGAATTACTTTCTGAAAGTATGCAAGATTTATATTAACTCAGGCATAAATGGCCCAGCAAGATAACTTAATTCCATACTACTGACAATTTAAATTGTGCCAAAATGAGGGGAAAAATGGTATGACTGCATAGCTCAATGAATCCCAACCCTGGTTTTGCTAGTCAAGGGTACTCCTAAATTTCTCAAGGGGTGTTGCTTAAAAACAAATCTTAGTTTAATTCACTTTCCTTTACATATTTAACATCCTGTATAATAAATGTTTTCAAGATATAGAAGGAGAACAATAAAAATAAATTCATTAGAAGTTGTACTTCCAAAAGGTTGGGAATCACCATGTGTTGGGTGTAGGCATGGCAACAGAGGACATGTGTGGAGATGCTCACAATGGACAGAAGAGATGGATGTGGTGGAACAGAAATAACCTGGCATTCTGAACGTCAGAAACTGGTGATGTATTACGAGACCCATGCTCAGAGCAATTCTGTCCAACACTGCGCAGTGAGAGACAGAACATGGTTCCTATCTAGCAACTGCCTGCTTGCTCCAATGTCCTAGGATCTGCTAAACATTAACAGCGAGCCACACTTTACTTGTTCTTTCACTACAACAGTTTAGGACTGTTTAGGGCACTGTTTCTTAAACTGTGTTTTGTAAGATGTTTACAGACATTTCATGAAAAAAATTTCTGTGGCCAATCAAGTCTGGGAAACACTAATTCAATGAAGCTCTAAACAGACTTTTTTTTTTTTTTTTTTGAGACAGAGTCTTGCTCTGTCACCCAGGCTGGAGTGCAGTGGCGTCATCATAGCTCACTGCAATCTCTAACTCCTGGAGTCATGCAATCCTCTTGTCTCAGCCTCCTGAGTAGCTGGGACTAC
>CAUYSK010029197.1:0-11102 GCA_963575035.1 Avahi laniger | reverse complement strand
AGTACAAGACCAAGGCACCAACAGATTCCATAACTGGTGAGAACCTGTTTCCTGGTTTTGATGGACTGTCTTCTTCTTGCTGTGTCCTCACATAGTAGAAGGAATTAGCAAGCTCTCTGAAGTCTCTTTTATAAGGGCACTAATCCCAATTATGAGGGCCCCACCTCATGGCCTAAACCTCCCAGAGGCCCCACCTACCAATACCATCATGGAGGCCCCACCTACCAATACCATCATCTTGGGGGGTGGTCAAGATTTCAACTCCATTTTCAGGGGGACACAAACATTCAGACCAAAGCAAAAACGTATCCTAAGTGAAATAACCCAGACACAAAAGGATAAGTATTGTATGATTCCATTTATACAAGGTACCTAGAATAGTCAAATATATAGAGACGGAAAGTAGAATAGTGGTTTCCAGGGGCTGGGGGAGGTAGAATGGGAAGTTATTGTATAATGGGTACAGAGTTTCAGTTTAGGAATGATGAAGTTACAGAGATGGATAGTGATGATGGTTTTACAACAGTGTGAATATACTTACTACCACTGAATTATACACTTGAAAATGATTAAGTAGCAAATTTTATGGTATGTATATTTTACCACAATTTTTAAAATGTAAAAAAAAAAAAAAGTGGATGGAGCAGGAACCAGGACCAAGTAGAGATGTCTGTGAGCCATCTGCTCTGATGGGGAATCTTGCCTCTGCCCTCTCTCCTAGTCAGGGCACTTTTGTCACTCCAGGGGTTTCACTGCCCACAGGAGCGGGGAGAAGAGTACAGGCTTTGGATGAAAAAACATATCTACATTCCACCTTCCCAAGCTATGTAATCCTGGGAAGGTCACTCACTTAACCTCTCCTACCTTCAGTTTTCTTACCTATAAAATTGGGAAAAATGAATTCTGCCTAACAGGGTTGTTATGAGAACCAAATTAGCTAAAGTATCTCTAGGTTCAGCCTGGGCCTGGCAGTCAGTTGTGTTTCCTCCTGAGGTCACACTGTGGAATCACTTGGGATATTTACTTCTTGGTTATCTTCCCACTATATCCCTGAGGTTTGCAGAAAGTAGATCTGCGGGTATGTTATGTGTTTTTGTGTGTGTTATTTCCACCTACCTCAATTTCCCCATGTGTAAATGGGGTGCCCTTTTTGCAGGGCTGTTGTGAGACAGGACTTGACACGCACCCAGGTCCACCTTGGCCAAGAGCCAAAGCCTGCATCTCTTTTTTTTATATACAGAAATAACTTTATTCAACAACTGTAGAAAACAGATGCCCAAAAAATTAGAAGAAGCCTGTTTTTCCAACTTAGCACTCATGAAAATTAAAAGCAAATTAGCCTACCAACAAACAAGGATTCATGTCAGGATCTCTAAGCCTCTGTGTTACTATGGGCATCCTAACAGTCCTCTTTACTGAAGGGAGACAGAGAAAAACGAGTTATACAATGAATAACAAGAAATCAATAGATCTCAAAAGCCCCACTTGAAAATGTAATTTTGGCATAATAATCATCTAGTGAGGAACATGTACCCTCTGTATTTTGAGAATAAAAATTTTCATGTGTTTTTGTTTGCCATGATGCCTCAACACAAAGGCCACATACTGAAATTCACCTACTAAAATTTGATTATAATATCCAGTAAGAAAGACAGTTCACCTATAATTTAGTTGTAGTTTACTCTTAAGTTTAAGCAATTAAATGTATTAACAAAATCTAAGAATACGGTATGTATTTTAACGATTACTTCCTTACTATACATCAATCCGCATACAAAATAAGAATGGAATAATTTAGTACAGCCCAACTTTAGAAAAAGCATTCATCAACTAAAGTACAGAGTGCCTACTGTGTGGCTAATACCAGGGTAGCCAATATATCAAAAAGCCAACTTATTGCTTAGTTGACATTTCAAAAAGCCAGTGTTTTCTTTAAAAAAAAAGTTGAAATTTTACTTCCAGTGGCATCTCCTATTTAATTGATATTTCCCTGGCTTGAAGGCAGTCAGAGAATGCTATTGTGGTTCAGGTAATCTTCCAATTCAAGTCTTAGAGATACAGCTTTGCAAAAGTATCGATTAAAAATGATCACAGTTCCCAAAGAGCCAATCAGTTATTCCAAGTCAAGTCATATACCTGGGTAACAGGTATGTCAATTATATGCCAGAATATAGTTGCTCTCTATAATGGGATTCAACTGAAATTGATATGCCTAGTATCTTCAAAGAAATGTCAAAGAAAGAAAGTAAAAGAGAAAATTCAAAAATCAATACCAAAATAATTATTTCAAAGTCATTTCTGTTTCAGTATATTGGTATGCTATTGATGAACCACCCACAAATATTTTAAAATGCTCTGAAGTAAGCTTAAGGAGCTTATCTAATTTGTACTCCTGAATCCTGTTCTAGCTTAATCATTTTTCTACCTAAATATCAATGGAGAAGCCAGCAAAAATAATGCAGTATGACTTACAAAATCCCACTGAATTAAACTGGTCAGTATAACCAGACAGAGGTCAGAATTCTTGTATGAAATGGTTTTTGCTTTCCTTGCCCAAGGAAGGACCATCGAAAAATATCAATCATGTTAAAAGATATGAAGCGTATTCAGGAAAAACAAACAAACCCCATAAACTCCTGATAAGTGGAGGTATTCTCAATCAAAAATCATCCAGTCCAATTTCTCCTATATGGGAAAGATCAAGATGTCTGGGCTAAAGTAGACCAACCTTTGCTAAGGAGGATGGAAAAGAGTTTGGTTATTTGGGGTCCTTTAACTTTTAATACTCACTAAATAATCATTTTATGATTTTCATCAAACAGTACATGAAAATACCCAGCCAAGAGAAACATCTTGGCCAAAAGGAAATTCAAGCAGCCATCCAATTACATCTAGAAGTTTCTTCCTCTCCTGAACATAATTTTTTTTAGCCAGTTTGACTTCTTCCTAAGAGAGATGATGGTACTAAGTAAATTCACAGCTTCCTTTTTTATATCTATCCTATGATACGTGAACACAGAACAAGGATCAGAGGCAGACAAACTTGTATGACATTCAAGTTGCGTGCCATAAAATATTCTCTGTATTTGATTATCATCAGTTAGAAATTCTTTAAAAACACTACCTAGGTAACATCACATATACTCCCATCAGGTTTGCTGCATGAGTTTATTCACATTTCGTTTCCTTTTCCTTCCGAATTCTAAATACGAGTCACCCTAAGTTTGGATTTCCGAAATTCCCCTCCTTTGCATGAATTCCTCATGTATTAATTAGAAATGAAGAGAAAATGTCAATTTATAGTGAGGACCCAGGCTGAAGGGCAAGATCAAATGTTCCGCCAAAGAGGCCTTATCTGTTATACTTATTAATACTTTCTGAATGTACTAACTAATGTTACAGGTTCTACCACTCGCAGAAGATAGCCAGAAAGAAAACCAAAGATTTGAGGGAGGGGCCGCGAAACCACAGCACATTTGAGGAATAACTCTAAAATTCACTCCAAAAGACAAACTGCTTAGTAAAGCAGTTCTTGATTTCCCACCCAGTGGTTCACGTTCCCACTCTTCCAGTAGCTTAGAAAGGGAAGGGGGAAGGGAACGCTACTCAACACGTTCATGCCCACATGCCGGTTGGAGCCCAGGCAGCGTCCATGGCTCTGCTAAATCAGGAAGCTGACACACACCACGCCGCTAACCCACTGCTGCGTGCAGAGGAGCAGGGGCAAGAAGTCAAGGGTGGCATACCGGAGCGGGGCGGGGAGATCGCGAATCCGAGGCCTCGCTGCCTTCCGCGGTGCTGCCCGTCAGCGTCTAATCCTGGACGGCAGGCACAGGTGAACACACCTTGCTTTGCCCTGCGACGGAGCCGAGAGGGGCAGGGGGCGAGGAAAACGCAAGGAAGTGGGGGCGGGGACGGGTGATTGCTCTTCAAAGGCTGGAGAAAAGGAGGATGAAGGACAAGCTGGTGGTGCCCGGACGAGGCAGAGGTCGCCTTCCTCGCCCACGGCCCGAACAGACCCGTGTGGCCGTTGGAGTAGCGGACACGAAGGGGCCCGCGCTGCGGCCCAGGTGCGCTGGTCCCTTTCCTCTAGCCTTCATCCGTCGCGGAGGGAGGGGCGAGGGACCACTCACCTCCGGGCGCCGCTCCACTCCGGAGGCGCCCAGGCAGTCTCCAGCTCCAAACACGTCCCAACGCCTGCATCTTGAGCTGACCAAGACCTCTCACACATGGAGCCCTCGCATCCTTCCCTTACTGGGCCTTAGTTCAACACCAATACAGGGAAGTGTTATTGAGTACCTATCATGTGCCAAGCTCTGTTCTCTGTCCCAAGGCTATCAAGAGCCCATAGAGGACTAGATCACATAGCACTGGGAAGCTGTCACCCTCTGCTGCCCTCCTCTGCTGCAGCACACAGAAGATTTGGCAGCGCCACTGGGGACAGGTATATGGGCCAAAGGAAACTGGCCCTAGATGGCTAGTCCAGGGGACATTCCTGTCACCCTGAGAAGCTGGGCCATAGCTGTTGGGTAGAGGGGTAGGAGGGTAGATTTTCAATATCTACAGTTTCCACCTTGCTGTAGCCCCTCACCCAGTGCCAGCCTCTCAGCCCAGTGCTAGACACCCACTCTCTGACCCAGCTCAGACCCTGTCACAGGTGGTCTCCTTCCTGCACCTCAGGATGCGTCAGGAAACTAGGACCTAGCCAAGGAAGCCCACAACTGCTGGCATCACACATCAGAAGCCACCTCCAGGTCCCACTCTCCTGAAGGGAGGTTCAGGGCATCTGAGGTATATGGGAAGGTCTCCCAATGTCGGGATGCCAGCTACTAATGATCCTTGAGGCGATTTTAGGTCAAAAGTGTATTGTTGGGTTTTCAGTGTTGATGTATAATACAATCAGAGGGAGATTTCACATCAAAATCTGTTTTGCTGATTTCTCCTGAAAAATCTGAGAATCTGTCAAGAAAAGGCCTGTACTCTGACATGTCTAGAAGTGGCTGGAGCTGAGGGGAAATGCTTCCTTAGACAGAGTAGACACTCTGGCCCATTCCCGGAAAAGATCACTTTGAAGGAAGGGAACACTTGCAAAAAAGACTTCCTTTCTCGGGAAAAAGGTCTCTTCTGCAAACCTGAAAATGCAGGGTCAGAATAGGCCTACGCAGGGCCTGCTCGATGACTTCAGGAACAAACCTAAGGTGTGGCTGGCTGCAATCTCACTTGCTGGCAGTGACGGGAGTGAGATATGGAAGGACCTGCCCCAGCGACTTCCTGCCTGGGATTCTTGCCTCTTGTGAGTGGGATTCCCCTTTGGCCATTGGATGAAGCCTATAACCCCTTCTCAGACTGTTTTTAAATGCATAATATGAAACATAGAATTACAGAGGACACCAATATATTGAAAATATAGCTGTGAAAGCATTAGAAAATAAATTCGTGATACAATAATATTCTTGTTTATTAATGCATTAAATAGAAAGATTTAACATCTGATCTAAAAGTGGTAAGGGTATAAACAAAATTTCAAGATATCTGCGACAGCCTTAACGTGATATGAAAGTACCTGCGATGTTTAATGACAAAGTGACAGGTGCTACTAATTCTACTGTGGTTTGTGGCCTACATTCATAATTTAAGGAAGTGATAAATTTTAATTAACACTTAGTAAAAATAAAGATGTAAGTTCACAGACTCCCCCCCCCAAGGTAAGAACCCCTGCCCAAATATCACCAAGGAGAGCACACCAACTTTGCTACTTAGCTTAGAAGGTACATCTGAGACCTCAGGGTTCTGACAATTCCACCAGGTAGGAGAGCTGAACCTTTATTTCTTGAAGGTAAACAGGGTGGCATAACAATATAGAAGCATGGCATGAAACACAAAAGACATTACCAAAAGATGACAGGTTGGATTACATAAAATTTTAGAACATATAATGGTAAGAATATAATGAATGAGGTTATAAAACAAAGAATAGACTGAAAAAAATTACAACATAATAATAAAATGTCCATGTCCTTAGTATACAAAGAGTGGTTACAAATCATTAAGAAATAGAAAAACAACCCAATGGAAAATTCAACAAAAGATATTAGACAATTAATAGAATAAGAAAATATATATTGCCAATTAAACATATAAAGCACTCAATCTCACCAAAATGAACATAAAAATTAGATATATTTTTTGAACTATCATACTGGTCAAAATTAAATAGATTTTTTTATATTGGTGAGGAATGGGAAAATGGGCAGTTTCACGTAGCCTTTTTAAAAATAACTTGGCAGCATATATCAAAATTTAAAGTCCTCAAAAATGTGAGAATTAAGATTTTTGCTACAGCATTATATGTACTATTAAAATTAGAATCAATTTAAATGTCTACCAATTGGGTATTGATTAAACAGATTATGATATATTCTATAATGAAATACTATACAGTCATTATTATATAAAGAATTAAGTATTCTAGTTGTGCTAATGAAAAAGGTGCCCAAGATATATATAGTTAAAATGAAAAACAACTTACATAAGTATATATGTCATATGAGTCTACCTATGGTTTTTTTAAAACTATACATATGAGAAATTTAAAAGTGGTATTCAAAATATTTAACAACTAGTTTGGCACAGGCACTAACCACTCAATACTGATGTTTGGCCCTAGCCCGAGAAGCGGGAAACTAGAGAGCCTTCTGTGGCCTGTCTTTGGTTGCTGAACTATGGGGGTCCTGGGGAAAGAGTTAGAACAGACAAGGTGGTGGTACAGGAAGGCTATGGCCAAGCCTTCTTACCAATAAGCATGAATATGTATGTAAAGAAAAAGCGAGACACACATACCAAACCTGACAGTGGTAGAAGAGGCACTTTTCACTTTTTGCCCCACACAATCCTATTGTTTGAAATTCTAAGAATGAATGTGGGACTTGAAAAAAATAAATAAATATAGGGGAAAACCCCAGCATGGGCCTATTTGCAAAATGTAGCATGGCATAAATACATGGCATAGACTCATTTAAGACCAGAAGGAATCCAGGGTCATCCGGGATTCCAGGAATCCCACATTTCTTACCACTCACTACTCTTACTACTTCGCCCAGTCCTCCCCACCACCACCGCTACCATGATTTGAAATATTTTTTTCTACTAAACAAACTGGGTTTATTACATAATACATTATTAATATTTCATTGATCAAAACATATTTCATTGATCAAAAACATATTGTACTGCCAGGTAAAACTCCCTATAAACATCAAGTTATCACTATTGCCACAGTGAGTTGGTACAATCACAGTCCCGCTGTGAAAGGAACATGACATTCAGGTTGACCTATTTGGTCCCATCACAAGGCAATTCATATATTTTTGAAATATTGAAAGTATTTATAATCAAACCCCTCAAAACCATAGTTGTCAGGAATGTTAGAAGAAGAACCACTTGTCAGGCATTTTCCAGATGTGGAACTGAGAGCCAATGTGTGTGACTCTACTTGTCCCTGAGACAGCTAGCCCTAGGAATCCTCACCTCGAGACAACCAGGAGAGCTGAAAACTAGCAGCGGTTCTAGGGACACAACCCAGAAGACAGCCATGGGCAGCGGGTAGCAGGCCGCAGAGCCTGACTGTGGTGTCAGATATCTAAGAGTCCAGAGCAAGCAGCCGGGAATAAATAAAGCTGGGGCAGGAGACATGACTTGTGAGTATTGTTTAATAAGACTGGCAAAGCAGTGATTCTCAAAGGGGGAAATATTAAATTGAAAGAGGATGGATGGGCATAGTTTGAAAAAGGATCATAATTTTTTATTTGAAGTAAAATGTAAACTTTATTTTTTCTCATAAAGCAAGCTACCAAAAGGAAAGTTCTAAAAAATCTTGCTGATGAGTTTTTGCAGAGAAAATATTAATTCTCATACTTCCTGAAAAGAGGAGGTAATTTTTTTATTTTTTTAATTGACAAATTAAAATTATATGTATTTACAGTATACAGCATGAGGTTTTGAAATGGAAGAGGTAAATTATTATGTGAATCTAAAACAGGCAGCAGTTTTAAATAGTTTGAGTTTGCAATTTGCTTCTGTGAGCCAATTGAGGTAGAGTGAATGTATATTGGAAAGGAGTAGGATAGGGAACAGCAGATACCTTGGGGAGGGGAGGAGGCTGTCCCAGGGTCATGAAGGCCAGGGATTAGGATGCAAGTATAGGGGACCTTGTCTGCCTGATCCAGCTGTATCTTCAGCACCTAAATCAGTGCTTGGCTCAATTGATGTTTATTGACTGAATGCATAAATGAATGGCAAAATCAGGACTAGAAATCAAGTCTCTTTTTTTCCCCAGACAATATTTTAATAGGTTCCAGTATTAAACAGTGTTAAACAGAATATGCAGCAAAACAGTTAGCTGCCTATCCCAACACCCATTTTCTCCTCCTCCTTAAATTTCCCAGCCTCTCTTGCAGCTATGTTCTGGCCACTGAGATGCAATGGGAAGTGTTATGTGGTACTTGCAGGAAGTCTTCATAGGACAAAGGGGGTGCACCATTCCTCCTTTCTTCATCCTGCTGCCTGAAATGCAAACATGGTGGCTGGAAGTCAAGCAGCCACATGGACCATGGACTATTTACACTAAGGATGACAAGCAGAAAGATGCAAGACGCCTGGGTCCCTGATGACTGCCGTTATCATACCCACTCTGAATTGCCTGCCTTTAGACTTCTTTTATGTGAGAGAGAAATAAACATCTATGTTTTATAGCAACTGTTTTTTTGAGATTGTTCTATTATAGACAAAGACAGCTAATCCTCACTGATATGTCTGTAAGCCCCCAACTCCCTGGAGAGAGTAGAGATTAGGTGAGAGTGTAGCACTCCAGGAAGTAGCCAGTTCCATGCTGTAGCATCAGCAAGCCAGTATTGGCTCTATTTGCTACCTAGACCCAGCTCCCCAGTCACTGACTCCTCTGGGCCTTCAATCAGGACCCTGTAAGTCCTGGGACAGTGCTTGCGGTAGAGATTTTCCAACAGTATGTTGCTTCCTCTAACCACAGTCCTCCCCTCCTGGTTCATGTAGTTCCACAAATGCAGGGCATAGGAGTCATTGAAGCTCGGGTCTGTATCCCAGACTTCGTAGTAGCGCCTCCACTCTGGATATGAGATGGGATAAAATCTTTGGGGGTGTAGGAAGGACAAGTTCAGACACCTGAGGTCATTCAGCTCATGGAAGTCTCCGAGTTTGCACCACACCCTCAACATCCTCGTCATCAAATTGGGGCCTTGGTTGCCCCAAATGTCTGAGTTGTAGTGTTCAATAAAGTTTTCCATGCACTCCCACAAAAAGGGGTGGTGGGGGAGGAACCCGAACACCCCATTACTAGAGTACTGAGAAGCTTGTGCAGCCAAAAAGTTCTCTTTGGGGATGGGCCTGATGGAGATGACATCGGTGTCCATGTAGACGCCACCGTATTTCCAGATGATGGCCAGGCGGGAGGCGTCCGAGCTGACGTGCAGCCAGTTTCTCTCTGCGCTGGCGTTGATCTGCAGGGGCAGGTGCGAATCAGCTCCCAGCAGCCAGGAAGAGGGAGGGGCGCCACAGCGGTGCCAGGCCCAGAGCAGGCGGCAGGGGTGAGGCAAGCCAGCTAGCTTCCCAAAAACGTATTTGCCACAAGCCCAGAGTTGCAAATTTACCAAACTTACCTCCACCTCAAAATTTTTCCTTTAAGTAGAAAGTGTACAGCAAATCAGTATTGACAGGAAGATTTTAGCAATTTTTAAAAGTTTCATGAAATCTTTTTTTTTTAATTAAAGCAATGGAAAGATAAAGAAGAAATCCAGAAGAGATTTCACAATATGAGTATGAGTCATTCTTTGGCATGGGTGTACATTAGCCACAAATATGAAACTGTGAAGGAAAAATCAAATAAAGTCCTAAAAACACTAAACTCTGATAAAGAAAAAATAAAGTTGGAAACTAGAAAAAATCAATAGGTCTGCTATTTGAAAAGTTGGTAAAAAAATCTTAAAATGCATACCTTTGGTAACTTATTAATTCCTTTAATAATATTTGTTGAGGACCAACTTCCTGTGTGCCAAGCTCTGTTAAAGCTGCTAAGGATACAGCGGTGAACAAACAAACACAAATCCCTCCTGGGAGGAGACAGACAGTAAGCAAATAAATGTATATTGTGTTGGGTATTGACGAAGACTATGAAGATAAAAAGCTAGGTGAGGGAGCTGCAAAAGGGGTAGAGTAGAACGTTGTATTATATTAGTTCCAGCAGAAACCTGAACGAAGTGGGTGGGTGAACCATGCCCAGATCTGGGAGAAGAGGGTTCTAAGGGAACAGCAAGTGCAAGGGCCCTGAGGCAGAAGCACACTCACCATGCGCGGGAACAGGAAGGAACACGAAGGAGGCAGCGTGGCTGAAACAGAGCAGAGAAGAGAGAAGAGTAGGCATGAGAAGGGAGGACAGATCATGTAGGCTGGAGCCAAGACTTTGAAATTATCTGGGAAGGTTTGGAAGAAAGGAGTGATGTGATCTGAATTAGTCTTCAAAGGATCACTCTGGCTGCTGTGTGGAAAACAGTCTGGTAGGTTGGGAGGTGTCGGGAGCCATGAGGCCCGGCAACCGTTTATCCAAGATGGCCGCGAGCCATGTGGATCTGCCTGATTACCTAAAGTGGCCACCAAGCCCGCACATTTGCAAAAGCCTGCGAAAAGAGCTTGTAAGTTTCCATTTACCCAGTGTGACGTAACCCTTGGGCGGCCCGCCCACGGGAATCTCCATGGTAACTCCCACCTTGGAAAATACCGCCTAACTACTTCCTCTTTCTGCCTTGTTTAAGCCTCTGCCCTACTACCAATAAAAGAGACTTGATCAGACTCCTGTCTTGTCTCCATTTCTTGTGTCTTGCCTTTCCCATTTCCGACTCCCTCCTCCCAGGTACCCACGAATAACTGGTTCCGCAGGTCGCGACAGGGAGGTGGCAAGGGCAGAAGCAAAGAGGCAAGTCAGGAGGCTGGTCAAATAATCCAGGTGAGAGATGAAGGTGGTAACACTGGGGGTGAGAGAACTGGTCAGACCCTGGGTCCATGCTGAAGATAGAGCT
>CAUYSK010029194.1:0-74146 GCA_963575035.1 Avahi laniger | reverse complement strand
AACAATGGTGATATAGCACCTCTTGTATACTCCTGGATAGAGCTGGAATGCCTTCTACTAAGTGAGGTATCCCAAGAATGGAAAGACAAGCACCACATGTACTCACCATCAAATTGGTATTAACTGATCAACACATAAGTGTACATATAAGAATAACATCTATTGGATGTTAGGCAGGGAGGAGGGGGGGAGGGGAGAGGGGGGAGGAGGGAGAGGGGACGGGTATATACATACACAAAGAGTGCAATGCGCACCACCCGAAGGATGGACATATTTGAAACTCGGACTTGGGGGGGGGGAGGGGCAACATACATAACCTAAACTTCTGTACCCCCATAATATGCTGAAATAAAAAAAAAAAACTTTAAATGTACAGAAAAGAAAAAAACTATACAATGAACATCCATGTCCTTACTGCCTAGTTTCTATAGGAAACATTTAGCTATATTTAGTTTATCACATATTTATCTATCCATCCCTCTGCCCATCCATCGGTCCATCTTGATTTTTATGCATTTCAATGTGAGGTGCAGGTATCAGAACGCTTCTTTGGAAATACTTCTGGCTGCCCATTTTTGCTCTCTATGTAGACACCTATTTTTATTTATCTGTGGCTTTGTGTATGCATGCACATACCCATGTGTGTGGTTTAAATGAAGTTTCTGTGTCTGAGTTTATACAGTTTGGAATATGAAATGGTTAATGCCGCATTGCTGCGGGTAGGACTGGTGCTTGATGGTGCTCTATAGGAATTTCCGTGGGATGGCAGTGAAGTGGTTGAGGGTGGGGAATGATTTGAGAATCTAGAATCCATTTTTAGCCAAGATCCCAATCAGGGAGTTATTCTTTCTGTCTAAAATTGCAGAATGAAAACACCCTCTCATGGCCACAAAGAGAATGCAGGATGCTAAATGGGAGGAACACAAAGTGGGAAGAACACAGCAGTCACTGGCCAGACAGACAACAAAGTGTGACAAATAAGGAGACAGAGAGGGATGGAGGTTTGAAGGACCACATAGTCAGACAAGCTGTTACTATGGTAATTGGTGCCAAATATTTTGCTGATCATGTTGGAGGGAAGCAAACTCTTCATTAAATAGCACAATAAATGCATACAGTAAAAATAAATTGTATCTAATCATATGCCAATGGTATCTTCATGCACTGAGACAAACAGAGTACTAAGTGCTTTGCCACATTTTATTTTTAAAAAAGAAAATATTATGAGGTAGGCACAGATGAAGAATTTTAGGTTTAGAGAGATCTTGTATTTCAAAACTCATGCTGTTAGGAAGTGGCAGAACTAAGACATGAATCCTGGTCTATCTTGTTTCAAACATATTCTCTTAACCACACAATTATACTGTGAATTCTCTAGAACTTTTCAATATTGGAAACAAGAGTGTTGGTAACAGGATATAACAAAGACCAGCTACAAAATTTACAGAGCCTGGTGCAAAATGAAAATGTGAGTCCCTCCGGCATGAGCAAGAGCAAGACCCAATCCCTACTAAAAATAGAAAAATTAGTTAGACATCTCATGGTGCATGCCTGTAATCCCAGCTACTCAGGAGGCTGAGGCAGGAGGATTGCTTGACTTCAGGAGTTTGAGGTTGCGGTGAGCTAGGCTGATGCCATTGCTCTCTACCCTGGGCGACAGAGCAAGACTCTGTCCAAAAAAAAAAAAAAGAAAAAGAAAAAATAAAAGAAAATGTGAGTCCCCTTGCTCAGAAATGAAGAATTTCAAGATGGCAACAGCAGAGTATTAAGCAGTGTGGAGCTCTTCCATGCTCAAGGTCCTGTGTGACTGCACAGGTTGCACGCCCATGAAGACAGACTTGGATAACCCATTACAATGCAGAACTGAGACCCATAGAAAGTCATTTACAGCATATGAGACAGACAAAAGAAGAATCCACTGTATACCACAATACAGAGCATGTGATAGCCCCACCAGCCTCTGCTGAGCTGGAACTGGAAATTTACATAGGAAACACTTTACTGTATTTGTGGCTTGTTGCATATAGATCATATAGTAAACTGTATGTTGAACTCAATGCTTGGCATGCTTTCAATCTTTGTCGACTTCCCATTTCATCAAGTTCTCAAGTTAAACTATTCCGGTGTTATTACAACGAGCTCTCTGGGCTGAATCCCTTCTGACCATTGCTGTGAAGATTCTGGTGCCCCAGCATGTGAACATAGCTAAACCTCTCTGCTCCATTCCCACACCTCCCCAGTCCTCCCTATAGGTGAAGCTTTGCCAGCTGTATTTTGTGATTTCAGTCCCCAGGAATGCTGTATATGTCACACGTGACTTATACACAAGCCTCTGCAACCTCCACACACCCTCAATCAAAGTCCTGATTTCCTGAGATCAAAATCCACTTGTGCAGAGGGATTTAAGGATAGATGGGAGGCCAGTGAGTCTTTCCATGGGTTGCAAGCACATGAACACCGCTTTCCCTCAGCAGAATGGTGAAGCTGTCAAACTTGTGTTCAAGCTGCTTCTCCGCTGCCCCATCTTCCTGTTGGTTTCCCCTTTCTCCTCGGCACAAAGCTCTTCATGGGGTCTCTGGTTTGGGTCCCACCATTCATTATCTCTCTCAGATTGACCCATTTCCCATCAAGCCCTAGACCTGACCCTTTTCTCTCTTCCCAGCAAATCTTACCAGACTTCTCTCTTTCTCTCAGGCTGTCCTATGTGATTGGCCAGGAGGAAATAAACCTCATACATTAATTTAAGCTAAGACTAATGGTTAACGCTAATTTGATGGATTGCTCTCATCTTTTAATGCCTTTATTCTGGGATGAGTATTGAAGGAACATTACATACCCAGGCTGAATCTTTGCAAGAGATATTGCCAACATTTAACAGGTGCCCTTAACTCACATGAACAATATCATACTTATTTCACTGAGAGGAAATGTCCTGCTCTCTGTGAAGTGAGTAGAAAAACAAAGGGAGATAAATATTTGTTCACTGTTAAATGAAAACTTAAATGATATACTTTTTGCTTATCAAATGTTGAAGTTAATAAAAGAAGATAAATGTTGGTGATGAAGTGAAACTGACACACTTATACAGTGCAAGAATGTTAATTGATGCATACTTTCTGAAGGGAAATTTGGCTGTTTGATGGTAATGATTAAACCATGCACACACATATTCACACATATAGGTGGCACATTATATATGCACATATTATATATAAACATATGTACACATATTGTATATATACCTATGCACACATATATGCACATATATATACATAAATAAAATATCTGCAGGGCTTATTTGAAGACCCACAATGCCCTATGTGGTCTGGCCCGGTCTACCTATCCAGGCTCGGTGTCTCACCCATTCCTTCCAACTCTATTAGTCTCTTCACACTGGCTTCTTCACTTCATGTCCCCTCCTGCCAGGGAGGTTTTGCATGTTATTTTTTTCTGCCTGGTTGGCTCTTCATCCCTCTTTTGACTAATTAATTCCTCAGGTCTCAGTTTAAGGGTCACCTTTTCAGAAAGCCTTCTCAAGACCACTGCTCTCTCCGCCTTACCCCCACCCCCACCCAGAGTCTGGCCAGATTCCCTTATAATCTGCTTTTAGAGACTGCACTACTTTCCTTGTGGTACTTAGCCTGGGGAGTGATGATCCTCTCCTTTGTGTGATTATATTATTTATCTCTGTCTCCTTTCATGCACTGTAAGTGCAAAGATGGCAGGCAGTGCCTGGAAAAGGGGGCCTGGTGTTTGGAAAGGGATCAAGAAATACTTGCTGATTAGAGAAATGAATGGTGGGATTATAATCAATTATTATTTTCTCCTTTGTGCTTTCTTGTATTTTTCAAATTATAATGATTATGTGATGCTTTTATAATTTAAAAAATCATTTTTTAAAAGAGCTTTTCCTATCTGAGGCTGTGGCTGTTCTCTGCAGAGCCTGCTGCCTTTGGCTCTGATTCCTTTAACTGGAGCTGTTCTAGGCTAATTTGTGCCATGGAACATGAATGTGCTGCATTGTCTGAAATTCTGCCCCAGCTGGGGATATTCTTCCCCGCCCATCACCTTTGGGTTATTCACCACAAAGCAGGTGACTTGGAAACCTACTGTTATTTCTCTCCTGCCCTCAGGGGTGCAGACTGGTGCCTTTTGTGACTCAGCAAATGACCCTTTGACAAAGCAGCACACCAAGCCTGTCCTGCCAGCTAATGACAAGTCAGCAGGATTTTACCAAATGCAAGTCCTGCTGTAGTTTAGTCTGAAGATACACCTCTTGGCATGAAAACACTCACACTTGTCACCCTACTCCCCTATATTCAAGAGAACTTTAATCATTATGGCTTTTCCTGTCGAGTCAAACCTAATCTTTTTCAGAGAATATGTGTGACTTCATGGCTTCAGTTTGAGATTCAAGTTCTTGCTTTCTTTGTACAAAATGACAGCGTGAATGCAATTATGGTTGTAGCTAAGTGAGAGTAATTTCTCCATATGGTGCCTCAGGTGGCATTTAAGATATTTTTAAGACTTCTGTAGACAAGTTAAAAAAGTCTTGTCAGTCTGCAAACATTTTACCAGCCTCCACAATGTTCACCTACACATTGCAATGTTACAAGGATAATTTGCCACTTCAAATCCTTTTTGGAAGGAGTTGGGAAATAAATAAATACGGAAGATGCATCAGAAGAGAATGAGCCCCCTCAGTCTGAAGAGGTGTCATTCTGGTGGCCTGAGTAAATATTTTGAATTGTTGTTTAAGTTCTTTTCCATGGCCCAATCTATCTTTTCTCAGGCTGTAAACCCATGTTAAGTGACACTGTTGCAACACAAAACCTTGTTTTTCTGTGTCTGAGATCCCTGGATATGCTGCAGAGATTAGTATTTTCAGGGAATTTGGGGATGATGAGTAGCTATTGATTAATACAGCAGCATTTGTATTAGGACAAATGTGGCAGCAGGCAAGTTGCATTTATCCAGCGTTGAGATGAAAAGCTGATTACACAGCCAAGGGCAAATGGGGTGGAAACATCTTGGAGATTAGGGTTGCTCCCAGCGTCCTACATTTCGGAGGGATGTAATCATTGGTTTCAAGGTTAAAGTTTCCCATGGATGGCCTTTCCCTCTCATAGACTGTTTGTCTTGGGGTTGAAATAAATGCTATCTTAGAGAATGTTGCATATATACATTTAGCTCAGGACGAAGAAGAACATTAACATTAGTGGTCCTGTGGCAGGCACTTTGGAATAAGTTTTGTCATCCTCCATCAGTGACAGATGAAGAAACTGAGGCCTAGATCGGTTAAGGTGATTTGGGCTGGGTCACATAACTAGTTAGTGGAATGAAATGTTGAGCCCTTCCTAGAATTCTTTGTTATGCTGTCATTCCTGGTGGAGTACATCTCTTCCCTAGGAGAAGGCAGAGTCCACATCCCTGGAATTGCTCTAGCTGGGATGCTCCTCCTATGGCTACCCCTTCACCCTCACTTGGGGATTCACTCCCAAGTGTCTTATCCCATCTTCACTCCAACTTGTCTCTCAGATATCCATACACCATTTCTATAGATTCCCTATCCCCTGTATCAGCTCTTAAGTAAAACAAACGCCTTGCTTCTGACTGGTCACACAATAGCAAGGTAGGACCTTGCAGCCACAGATAATGTCATCTGCCACATCCCATCTCTTTTCTCCTCACCTGGATTGAAGTCCTTTCAAATAGTACCACCAAAATGCTTGTGTTCTTTTCTCTGTATCTTGTTTCTCTGCTTCTTTTTTGACCAACTCTTTTGATTGTGGAGGTGAAGGCAAAACTTCCCCTTCGTTCTCAGAAGATTTGTTAAAAAATCAACTCACAGTAAAGCAGATTAATAAGAGAAAAGTTATCAAATTTATTTAATATGTATACATGGGAACCCCAGAAAATGAGGATTCAACTCCCCAGTGGGGTTCAGAAGCTTATATGCCTTTCTGGTAAGATGGGCTATGGGAGGAGGAAAGAGAACTTTTGTGGATGGGCAACGAAGGACCACTAGAGAGGATGAATGCACTGGGAAGGAAGATTAACTGGTAAGTAGCTCCCTTTTGGAGTTTAAATGAGTCTCAGAGACTGGACATTATCTTCTTACAGAGTCTGTTCAGTTGTGGTCACACCTCTGGTCTTACAGGGAGGGTAAGGAAAGGACAATTGTTCTCCTAGGTGGGTCTGGATCTTAAGTAGATAAAGAAACTTCAAAGATTTTGGGAGAGTCAGTGGTGGTGGTGGGGTTGGGGAAGGCCAGAGAGACTTTGAGGCTTCTTCAGTCAATTCAGTATGTCAAAACACCATGTTTTGAGGTGTAATATTTCTAACTTCCTTCATGATTTTCTAGGTCACATATTGAAGTCACCCACTCACCTCAGGAAAGGACAGTGATTGAACTAAACAAAGTAGATCACTTTAATATGCAAAGTGTTAGGGGGAATGAAAAGGTAAACCACATACAATCCTTTCCTTCAAATTGTTTTGAATCCAGAGGAGGAAACAAATGTGTCTGCAGCCCGTTACAAGGGACAATGCAATAAGAGAAGTACAAACAACATGCTACAGACACACAGAATTGGAAATTAACTCTGACAGGGAATGAAGAGAAGCTTCATGGAGGAAATAGCATTTGACCTAGAGCTTAATGCTGGAAAGACTCATTAATCTCATTCATTGAAAGGAAGCATTTATTGGTTGAACTATAGGCTTTCATTAACTGTAGAAAGTCATAGCAGGACTGGGAAGCTTCCGCTCTAGTATAGGATATATCTGAGTCCAAAGCCTGGCATAAGCTTCTTCTTCTGCCCTTCTGGTAGGAAAGAGGTGGTTTAATCTTTTGAGAGAAGTTGAAGTGTGATCTGTAGGCAGTAATGTTTCTTGCATCGGGTGGTAATGACAGGAGCATCGATGAATATGTGTATTGTAGATGTTCCCATCCACTCTTCTCCCCTCTCTTCCCCGTATCCCTCACTACAGCTCAGGGTCAGGAGCAAGCCTTTTTGGGCAGTAAGCTGCTGGATTTATTAAATGCATTTCACACAGGTTAAACAGTCCTCAAGTTTCAGTTCATAAGAATCATTTGTGGCTTTTTTTTTTTTTTTTTTTGAGATAGAGTCTCGCTCTGTTGCCCCAGCTAGAGTGTCAACCTAGCTCACAGCAACCTTAAACTCCTGGACTCAAGCAATTCTCTTGCCTCAGCCTCCCAAGCAACTTGCGACTACAGGCGTGCACTACCATGCCTGGCTAATATTTCTTTCTATTTTTAGTAGAGATGGGTTTTGCTGGTCTTGAACGAACTCCTGACCTCAAGAGATCCTCCTGCCTGGTCTCCGCCTCCCAGAGTGCTAGGTTTATAGGCATGAGCCACCAAACCTGGCCCATTTTGAGTATTTTATTAAAATGCAAATTCTAATTCAGTAGGTCTGGGTGGACCTGAGATTCTGCATTTCCAACAAGCAGGTAAGGTCAATCCCACTGGTCTTCTGACCATACTATGGAGTGATTTTCACTAATTCATTTTACTAAAAGTGAACTTTGAGGCAAAGAATAGAGTTTGGGAATGAATGGGAATTATATGAAATCTTTCTTCTTACCACTGGGGGCTTAAAAAGAGGGCATATAAATAATATAATAAACTCCAGGTAGGCTGGTACCATCATTTATATTTTCTTGGTTCCCTTTAGAAATCAGGGTACTTTCATAAGCAAATTGACCAAATTCAGTATTTTTAAATTCACAGGCATTGTATCATATATTTCTGTGGCAATTATTAGACATAGCCTTTTCTCTTAGGAAGGTAGCATGGTGTAATGCAAAAATGTGTGCCTCTAAATTAGAAGGATTTGGAGCTAAGACTTTATCTTTTTTTTTTTTTATGAGACAAGGTTTCACTCTGTTGCCCAGGCTAGAGTGTAGTGGTGTCATGACAGCTCACTGCAGCCTCCAACTGCTGAGCTCAAGCAATCCTTCTGCCTCGGCCTTCCAAAGTGCTAGAATTACAAGCATGAGCCATTGTGCCCTGTCTCAAATGTGCAATCTCAAGTGAGTTATTGCTCTCTCTAGTCTCAGTTTCTTCATCTCTGAAGTGAGGATAATACCTACCCTTCTGGGTGGTTGTGAAGATTAGTTATTATGTTAATAAAGGATCTCTTCAAGAATGGTTTAAATTGGATGTCCTCAATGAGGCTGTGCTTCATTGAGGTTAGGAAATGGGTTTTATAGAACTGGATATCCCTAGAGTCTAGTACAGTATCTAGCATACATTATGCACTTAATAACTATTTATTAAACAAGGGGCATGTAAATGTCTATACCATTAACCTGTTAATTAGTGGATCTATAACCTTTAACTTATTTATGTTTTGTCTTTATAAATAGACTCTTTAGGAAAATAGTTTTCCTTTCTCTTTAACAGCCCTCCCCCCCCTTGGCTTAGAGCAAGTACATATTTCCAAGTTTGATTAAAAGTCAGTGCTGGAATAAGACTTTGGGTTATCACCCTTTTTTTCCTTTCTAGGACTAAGATGTCACGACCATGATATTTTTATATTTTGTTGGTATACTTTAACAGAGTCTTATATCAATTAAAATCTAGTTAGACTCAAGCCCTGTAAAAATTTACTTCCTTCTCATCAATATCAAATCACAGCTCCCTTCTATGAGCAAAGCTGACTTGCAATTGCTCTTAACACATTTCAGAGGTGATGCTTCCCTCTTGGAAGTGTTTCTGAGGCTACAGTTTCAAGAAGTCAGTAGTGTGGGAACTGGATCCCTCTGTGACAGTTTTTCAGGTAAAAAGAAAAATGCTTCAGAAAAAAAAAGAGTTGTACTAATGTTTCTTATTCCTCTTCTAATTGATCATGATGAGTTTTAAAAAGGAGAAGTATTGACCTAGTATTGACTCCACTTCTGTTTATGTGACCCAAGGACAATTACTTGACCTCTGGGAGCCTCTGGTTTTCTTATCTATAAGTGGAATTTACATAGGGAAGATGTGAGGATTGCAGGAGGTAATGTATATAAAGTGCCTATTAATGTTTGACTAATACTATGAGTAAGAATAAATCAGAGTTCCCACAAACTACTATTTCTAGGAAAAAATTGAGGGAAAAATCACTTTAAAATATCTTTCCAATTTTTGCAGTCAAATGCTCTATCACTGAGCTATATATTCACGCTATCTTCCCAATTTTTTCAGTTTCTTTTATTTGAAAACAAAACCTATTCTGGACAGAATTCTATTTTCAAGTACCAGGTGGATGATACATTGTGCATTTATCAAGAAGTAGATTAAAGGACATATTTGAAACTCAGACTTGGGGGGGAGGAGGTGGCAAGGGCAACATACATAACCTAAACATCTGTACCCCCATAATATGCTGAAATAATAAAAAAAAAAGTAGATTAAAAGCAATGCCCTTTCTTGCCTACCTACTTGGAAAAGATCTCAATGTTACCCAAATCACGTACCAAATTTCGACGTCATTAAGGCCTCTCAAATCCTCTTATGAAAGGCTTGAAGGTAGTTCATTTCAGTAATGATTAGACTCCTATTTGGGGCAAAACAGTTTACCTTGGCATCGAGGTCTATACTGAGTCACCAGCACAGAAATTGTAGTAACAAGATCTTCAACTCTGCAGCTTTCAGACAAGCAGACAAACGCCCTTGTGAAGCCCAGGCCTCCTGACGTCCAGACTCAGTCTTTTTTTTCCCAGATCCCCAAGGCCCTTGCTCATTTTTCTGCCTAAACCTATTTTGCTTTTAACTCAGTGTAGTCAAAGGGATTTACCCGCCATCCAGCAGTTCTGGTTAAAAAAGTATTTGGAGGGTGAGTGGGAGATGGGACGAGGGAAAGTCTGACAAAAGGGTTGGGTTTATATGCGGATTCTATTTCTTGAGTTCTCCTCCTTTGTTCATTTTAGTACTTATGATCGAGAATGGCTAGAACGAGGGTGCAGGGGCAAAGGGCGCTGACCAGACCACCGGAGCGAAACAGTCTCTCCGGGTCTCGCAGGCGTGGGAACCTTGGGATCTGGGGAGTTCCAGACCGGCTCCCTTCCCCCATCGCCGCGAGCCAGTACAGAGGTACGCTCTGAGAGGTGCCGGGGAACCCGCAAGCTGGGGACACGGAGCCGGGGATTGGTTGTTGTTCTGGCTGTCCACCCTAGACCTAGCCTAGCTAGCTACCACCGCCTCCAACCCAGCAGCCTGGACCTGACGGTGCTGAGAGACCGTGCTTCGCTCCCGCCAGGCTCAGCGGCTCGGCTGTTGACTGGGCTCCGTTGTCTCCCGCCCCGCCTCCCTATCTATCCGCCCAGGGCGCCGCTGCACGTTTCCATTGGTTGTGAGCCCTGCCGATCAGTCCACTGCTCACCTCCCCCAAACAGCCGGTCGGGCCGGAGCGTGCTGGAGAGGCGGGGCCTCTGGCCGGGGGGCGGAGCGAGGGCGGGGCCTCGACGGAGGTTGGCGCAGCGGCGGCTTCGGGCTCTGGCTCTGGACTGGAGCGCGGCATCCTCCTCACAGCCGCTACGGCTGCTGCACCTGGTCAGGTAAAGAAAGTCTTGTCTGTCCTGCTGTCCTGCCGGCCGTCTGCCCCGCCTCTTCTTCCCGACCGAAGGCTACCCGCTCCGCCTCCCTCTGGCTTCAGTGTTCTCAGAATGAGGCATCAAATCTATTTGCCCTGCTGTCTTACCTTCTTCCCCTTCTGCGTCCATTCCTCCAACTCCCCCACCAAGCTGCTCTGAAGTGCTTTGGTGGGCCCTCAGGTCACTCCAGCGCTCCTCACTACAGAACTGCCCTTAACTCTCAGGTCCCAGCCGTCTTGACCCACCAGTGCAGTCTCATTCCCAGCTTGGCATAGGAAGGGTGGAAGGGTGGGGGAGGGAGGGATGCAGCGCTTTATTTTGAAGCTGGATGTGTTTAGATCAGAGGAGGCGCACCACGGTGGGGTTGGATTGGGAACCGAAGCTGCTTCATGATTCTGACTGGCAATGACTAGAAGGATATCCGTTGCTGCTTTGTGCTTGTATTTATAGGTGACATCACCATCACAGTTTTCTTCTTCCATTATCACCACCATCACCACATCATCACCACCACTACGACCGACCGCCGCCATCACATCTCTCTTTCTTCATCAAAGCTCTTCAAGTTCTGTTAAGGCAGATTCTATTCAGGCATGTAAGTGCTGACTACTTCCCCCCATCCCCACCCCCAAATAACAAGCACTGTTTTTGCCTCCTGAGGCCAAAGCCAAGCCCTCATTTGACTCAAGGACAAGTAGCTGGGAGCAGAGTATGAGTTGGGGGGAGGGGGTTCCTGATCTTCATTGCAGTTGAGATTGCCAAAGAAAGCCATTTGTTTTAATCCACATTTCTACTTGCCGACTACTGCGGAGTCTCAACT
Organism: Avahi laniger; assembly: GCA_963575035.1. Classification (NCBI taxonomy): domain Eukaryota; kingdom Metazoa; phylum Chordata; class Mammalia; order Primates; family Indriidae; genus Avahi; species Avahi laniger. The sequence continues at coordinate 62,724 of CAUYSK010029194.1, read as the reverse complement.
TGGCTCTCACACACTCCTGATGGGCTGACCTGTGGTATAGGCCTGTGCAATATGGGTATTTCAGTCATGGAGAGGTGAATGTCCAGACTGAAGCCTTTAAGAGGACCAGGTCAAGTAGCAGATAATCTGACTTTCTGCCACAGTGGTTCTGGTTTTACTAAAGCATGTTTACTTTCCATGTGTGCATATGGGGTATGTGTCATCATATGCCATGCCACCTTGAGGGACCTAAGTTCCTGGGAGAGAGAATTATGTTCTGTTGTCTACAGCAGGAAGCATCTTACGGGCACACCACAGGGATTCAATAGCCATTGTTCAGCTTTTCTAGGGCTTACTGCAAGATCTCTTGGATCTCAGACTTTTTAACCCTTTTCAGGAAGGAAAATAGTAAAGCTAAGAATTGCATACCAGATTAACTGTTGTTGTGGAAGACGTTGCTTTGAAAGTATTATAAAAGTCCCAGGTCTTCTTGATCTGAGATATCTAAACATTACTCTCCTTTCTCTCAATGGTGTTACAGTCCAGTAGCAGGATCAATGAGTAGTTAGACATATTGCAGGAACTAAGAAGCAGTAGTCTCACTGCAGGGAAACAATGGATAAGCTTTGGGAGGCAGTATATCACAATGGTTAAACTCATGAACCTGTCTGACATAGGTTCAAATCCTGGACCAGCCACTTACTAGCTGAGTGATTTTGGCAGGTTGCTTACCTATTAAGCTTTAGTTTCACATTTGTAAAATGGGGATAACATTACCTGCCTCATAGAAGAATGTGTGAGGATTAAATGAGATAATATAGGTGCAATGCTTAGTAGTTCCTAGCACATAATAAATGAGGAATTAATGGTAACTGCTATTAACAATACTAGCCAACAAGGATAATAAAAACCAGCATTCTGTCCCTAAAAGTATGAATTCTTTCTCATTGTCTTCCTCCATCCATTTTAGGTCTCAGAGCTGATGCTAATGGGAGATGATAGCCTTCGGGTTTCTCATAGGACTATATCTTAGAGGGGTGCCCCTGATTGAAGCCACCCATGTTTGGACAGACATTTCTCTCACCAGCCTTCACAAGTGCTTAGCAAGTTCTTAGTTAAGAAACAGTAAAGATGCAGCTTTAGAGAAGGTTTCTGGGTCTCCGAGCCTGTCATTGGGTGCTTCTTTTTCCCTGGATGTTCAATGCACTGACTTGGTAAATTATGCTTTTCACAGAACCACTAGCGAACACATTGGTGTCTGCCCAGGGGAAGCAAAACTGCTTTTCTTCAAATGTCCCCGGGAATTGAAGTAACTCTAACTGGCCAGCATGGAAGAACTTGTGTTTCACAATATTTTTTTTCTCTAAGAATAGTATATTTCTCCTTGCCCATGTAGAAAACAGCAATTCAATAATTACTGAGTATCTATGTGGTTCAATTTTGTCATTTAGAAAGGAAGGTCCTATCTGCTCTTTGGGGATACCTTGAAATGTAGAGTACATTGTCAGGTGCGGTGGCTCACGCCTGTAATCCTTGTACTCTGGGAGGACAAGGTCGGAGGATCACTTGAGCTCAGGAGTTCAAAACTAGCCTGAGCAAGAGTGAGACTCTGTCTCTACAAAAAAATAGAAAAATTAGCTGATCGTGATGGTGCTTGCCTGTAGTCCCATTTACTTGGGAGGCTGAGGCAGGAGGATCACTTCAGCCCAGAAGTTTGAGATTGTGGTAAGCTATGATGATGCCACTGTACTCTAGCTGGGGTGACAGAGCAAGACTCTGTCTCAAAAAGAAAGGAAAAAAATGAAAAAAGAAAAATAGAGTACATTGCCAATTATATTAGTTAGGATCCTTTCCATTTTGTGAGATAGAAATCTAGTAGAAAGAATCCTAAGCAAAAATGGCATTTTGGGCTCACATAGCTGAGCCATTACCAGACTCTATTGCTTTGTGAGGAAGCTTGTCAACCTCAGGTGGGTCCTGAGATTTGGATGCTTTTGAGATTGCTAGATTGCTTTCGTCTCTTTGTCTTTGTCTCTCTCATTTGGTCTTCTAGTTCTGTTCTCCCTTGTGGCCTTATTTGTTCCTGTCACAGACCCTGTCCTCTCAGTGCCTTTATAAGCTCTAGATTCACATCCTTCTAGCTCTGTATCCCAAGTGTAGCTCCCTTCTCCAACTCCAAAGTGAAAATTCCCAGGAAAGAACTGTGGTTGACGAAGTCTTAGTTCCAGGCGTACCCCTGCCTAGACTTTGGCCAAGGGAATGGGATCCCCTAGATCCTGTAATTGTCTCATAGCCTTGTCTTCCTCCCTTTCCAGACATAAAATTGGTGGAGCTATTCCCAAAGGAAGAGGGAATGGGAGCAGGCTGGAACTTGATGTGATGATGGTAAACATCCTTGATGGAGGATTGAGAAATACGTCTCTCCTACCTCATATATCATGCCTTGAAATCTAGTTTTCTTTAAAGCTTTAGACTCAAGTGGAGCATCCAAGCTATGGTGTATTTTAGATAATCTTACTTTTAATGATTTTCTTATTAAAACTTTATTTGTATAATTGTAAAAATTTATCAGGGATATTTAATAACATGCAGTGATTCTACTGTTGGTAGTTTAATCATGTTTGGGGGTTATTCATAATCCCTTGTTAGGACCTCATTTTAACAGTGGCCATTATTTTTAGATGTACATAGTCTCTGTCTTAAAAATCAGCTTACCTCTCAGCAGGTCCCAGCCTGTGTGCTGACAAAGTTATAGCCGTTAATCTGATTTACTTGATCTTGCAGAGATGCTAAACCATGGGAATTGTATTCTCATGCAGCAAATATGAGCTTGCACCAACAGGCTGGCCTTGTGAAGGAACTGAAACATCCCTGTGTTTAGCATCTATGCTGAAGTGCTGACAAAGCAGTCGTCTGTATGCCTTGTAAAACAATAATTACTAAAGTGGGAAGATGTAAAGAAGGCTGTGAACCTCCTTACCTGGTCAACATATAAAACCGAGGGCATGGGAAATGGACCATTCCCTCTTCCTCAGGTTTCTCAAGTCCTCTGGCTAAGAGTAAAAAATGTCCCAGAGTAATCTGGATTTCTGGATTTCTCTAGGCTTTGAACACATCCTGCTTTAGTACGTGTATGAGTGTGTGAGGGGGAGGGAGAAGACAGTTGGTCCTCCCCATGGACATGCTTACCTCACTGCTTCCCTGAAACGACCCAGACCTCTGTAATTCAACTCTGTAGGAAGCAGATTAAGTTTTTTTTAAACCAATACACCTCTTATTTCCTTAACTTAATCAAAATTGACTTGTTTTATCCTCCATCTTATTGATACCATGCCTACTTCTCCTTTCTAAAGTGTCATAGATCATTGTTGAAAACCAATGCCTTTCAAATTAAATACTTTTTTTTACCTTGGTCTTCCAAGTGACAGGCTGCTGAGCAAAATATTTTGGAGGTAGGGACTTTTTAACATCTGGACATTAATTGAGAAGTAGCAGATACAGCCAGAAGGCTGACTGGGGAGGATGGATGAGGCTGCAAAAGTCGAGCAGCAGACACCATCATGGCTCCTGTCAGGGTACTTGTGCTAACATCCCCGCCGTAGGCTTTCCACATCACAGTAGGAGTGCTCTACAGCATGTTTTTGTGAAAGAAACTCAGAGAACATGATGAGTCCTGAAGACCAACACTTTAAAAATCCATCAAACCGAGCAGTGTTTGTTGTTAAACACCCCTTAGCCATAGTTGCCCTGGTTTTCTGTTTTTACCCATGTGAGCATCTATGCACATTCATCCAGGTGCTCTCTCCAGTGATGTCCTCTGTGAAACAGGGAAGGAAAAATCCAGATGTTTCAAGAGGAGAACCTGTTCACTTAGGAGAAACGCTCCTTGGTGATTTACTCACTGTGGTAATTTTGGGAAACTATAAAGGCTTCCCAAACCTTGATATTTGCACAAATGAAATTCAAATGAAATTGAACAAGTGGCATGGTCTGTGGGTGAAAGTTCCTCTGAGCAGCACATGGGTGATTGTGACATTGTCTCATCCTCCATGAAAGCTCTTCTTTAGTGTCCCAAGAACTCTTTTCAGGGTCTCAGTTTCTCTAAGTGTTAAAGAGCAGGTTTTCTGCTCTTTGATGTTGTAAGGATTGCTGAGCTAGGATGGAGAAAGTATTTGGGAATAATTGCTGTCATAATGTTTAATGGTCTTTCTCCTCTGTGATAATTATACCTGGACAAATATTGTTATGTTTAAATGTGTTCGGTTCCTCAGAGGTAATGAATAAGATCTTTATTTGTTACCATTTCTAAAGGGGACATTACTGCTTTGATCTGCTCACTGACTGAAAGCACATCCCTATGGTCTTCACTCTCTGAGTACCAATAAAATTGATTTCTCAGTGTTACACCATGGAGTTGATGTAACTTCTTGATGTTCTAATCTGAGAAAAACATCCTTCAAGTCTATTCCAAGGCCAAACAGTGAGCATGAATTGTATATTCCCTCTGTGTTCATCCTGAGCTTAATATGGAAGATTTAAATTCCTTACTTTGGTTACCTAATCTGTTGGTACCTCTGTGCAGTAGGTAAATGGTGCCATACCTCTCCCACAGATGAGGAAATCAGGAGGTTAATGTGTTTGCTTAAGGGTATCGCTCTCAGTGGAATCTGGTAGTATTTACTCTACCTGCTGGGCTTGCATTCTACTTTCTTCTATGCTCTAGTAAGCCACAGAGAACACTCCTGGCTTTAAACTTTCAAAGCAGGATAAACCATAAATACAGTGCAGTATTCTGGGTACTGATCTAGTAAAAAGCAAGAGTTGTTTTTTTAGGCATTAAAATTATTATCCTTTCTCTTTTTAGATGAAGGCAGCCACTTTAGAAAATTTTCTAAGCCTAGCTTGTATTTGGGAAGCTTTGCAAATAATTTTTTAAAAGCCCACAGATCTGCAGAAAATGGAATTTGTGTACAGAATTGGCATCTGTCCTGTCCTCATTTGCCAATGTTCTTGTCTCCTTTTATCTCTGTTTCTGTTGTGGCATTCTCTACCTTCTACCTACAGGAGACTAGCTGGGCTTTTGAATCCCCTCTTTTCTACCCTTCTAAGTATGAATAGAACATATCACACATAGTAGGGGGTATTGTCCTTGTGTTATGGTCACTTTCTGATTTGTCTTAAGCTGATCCTAACTTTAAACTCTAAAAATATAGGTTGATTCTAATTTTCATGATTATTTGAAGAACTGAAGCTTCATGATGCTGCAGTGTCTTAAGAAAAACTCTGACAAATTGAGAAAAATGTTTTTTCAAGCAGCAGTATCTGATTTCTTATGCTTTAACTCTTGTATCCAAATTATCCTCTAGGTAGGTGACAAGATATTTTTCTAATTGTACAGTGAAGAAAACTGAGATGAGAGATAAAAAGTGACTTGCCCAAGGTCACTCATGGTCAGTGGCACAGCCAAGAATAGATCCAGGTCACCAGACTCCCTGGGCTTTGTTCATTACATCACTCAACTTCTCTTCAGGAAGTAACAGACCTGCAGACTACAAAAATGAAGAGGGCAGTCAACTCTCAGACTCCTTTTTTTTCCTTTCCATCTTTGGTTAGGATGTATTGATAGCTGCCAAATTGCAGCACTATTAGCTAAATTTAGGAACGTAACTAGCACAGAATTTATTAAGAAAAACAAAATTCTGTTATCATAGTCTCAAATTGTGCAAATGACAAAGCAAAATGGAGAAGTAGCTGAAGACTGCAAGGTGGTTGTGTAGCGGGCTTCTGCTCAAACCACATCTAAGAAGGAAGAGACACACAGAAGAGAGGGAAGGGAGCATATAGTCTAAGACTACATATATAGAGGTATGAAATCCCAGGAGAGCAGTGTCAGGAAAACTAACACCATGAATAAAAAGACCATTTGAGAAAATGCTAAGTCAATTTTTAAAAAGAGGGCTTTTAGCATTTCAATCAGTGCATGATGTACAATTCCTGCTGCTTAAAAAAGATGGGGTCAGATTCAGAGAGAGAAAGAGAGAGAGAGAGAGAGGAAGCAGAACTACTCGATTTTCATTTTGCTCCTCTCTTTTTCATTCAAGCATAGTAGAGAATCTCCATTTACAAAGACAGATATGTAACAAATATCTCATCTCTTTATTTTTTACAAACCATGTTCATTTCTGTTTCAAGCCTTTTCTTTCTGGAAGCGTGGAAAGTAACCTCAGTCCTTCTGCAGGTTACACTATCCCCCAGAGTTGTGTCAAGGCTCCAGGAGGGTCAGGCCACACTGTTTACTCTGTAGTACCCAGTATTTCTGTTCACATGGCTGTCTCAGTTGTAGTTGCCTTTGGCTGTATCCAAGTAGAGCTTGATCCCCAGAAATCTTTTGGTGACATTTTCTATGGCTCTTTCTGCCTTGATGTGTACCACATAGGGCTCTAGGGTCTTGTGGCCTCCCTGGAAACACTGCCAGGAAGCAGGGCCTGGGTGCCCCCTCCTCCAAGGTCTACAAGCCTCTCTTCTCCCTTTCCCATCCGTGGGGAGGTAAGTCTTTTTTCAGGGACTCTTCATACTGATAAATCTCACTGCTTTTTATATCCTTTGAGAAATTCCCTATATTCTTCTAAGAGTTTAGAATAATGGAAAACAAAATCCAGAAATATTCACAGGCTATTTCTCTTTTTCTCCTTACCCTATACCTCTCCTGAGGAAATGAATACCAATTCTGATACCTGCCTTGGTGAAGGTGTCAAGCAAAGGGGAAAATACAAGGAGAAATAAAAATAAATCGAGATTAGTATCTCCGAACATTACTTTCTTTTGGAAGTACAGTCACCTTGGATGTCTATTTTGTTCACATCCATTTCCATTTCTATGGGAATGACCCCAGTATAGAGGCATGGGGTCCCTCTATAGGGACACGACCCTGTCCCTGGCCAGGATTTGTTAAACCAGGGATAGAAATCTGATCCAAGCTGGGCCAGATGGATTCTCTTCCCAAAGCTAGAGTTTTGGATTGAAAGATTGCAGTGACTACGAGTCACTGGAGTGAAGTCACAGTAAGAGACATGCTCCAGGGAGATAGCTAGTGAACCTGCCACAGAGGCCACTGGAGGCTGTTTCTTTTTCCTACTCTTGGCTTTTCTGCTCTTTCTCTGGTTTCATGTAATCCCCCATGAATTTTATGAAGTTGAATCTGCTTCTCTTTTTGCTTAAGGTAGCCAAAATCAGTTTCAGTTGCTCACAACCAAAAGTAATTTAAGAATGGCCTTTAAAACTATTAAGGCAGAAAACCATGGTGAAAAGGAAGCTGAAACACAGGATAGGTGAAGACATAGTAAGATAGGATCTAGCTACTTAAGATGTGTTCATCTAATTATTTAAAGTGACAGTTGCTAGAATTGTATTTGTGATTCTACAACAGCTTTTGGCATTTTTTTGTCAGAACTGTTTTAAATTGTGGGTGCTGCTTTGTAGTAGGGCCATTGACACACTAGCGAACAGCCAGAGGACATGCAGAATTTTCCAGGCTGACAGCTCTTTCATTTGAGAGCTTGCTGAAGAGGCTGAGGTGGTTTAGTAAGGATGATAAGATGTCTCAGGGAAACATGACTGGCTGTCAGGTGCTTAAAGGACAATTGGACAGAAGAGGAGCTGGATTTACTCATTGCAGCGCTGGAAGTGAGAACAAGCACCAGTGGAATGAGAATAGATTTTTTTTTTTTTTTTTTTTTTGAGACAGGGTCTTGCTCTGTCACCCTGGCTGGAGTACAGTGGCATCATCATAGCTCACTACAACTTCAAAAACCTGGACTCAGGCAATCCTCCTGCCTCAGCCTCCCTAGGAGCTAGGACTACAGGCATGTGCCACCACACCTGGCTAATTTTTCTATTTTTTATAGAGATGTGGTCTTGCTCTTGCTCAGGCTGATCTTGAACTCCTGGCCTCAAGCAATCCTCCCACCTTGACTGTCCACACTGCTAGGAATACAGGCATGAGCCACCACGCCTGGCCTGAGAATAGATTTTTACTCAGAATAAGGGAGAAGTTCTTTACATTTAGAGCTATCTGGATGGAATTCCATGAGGTTTCCTTTGGGGGTAGAGAACTTCTTGCAATAGAAGAATTAAAGATGAGACTGGATGGTTGTTCACAAGCATTGCAATGAAGCAGAGAGTGCAGCGTTGGGAGAGAGATGGGATGGGATAGATGGCATTTAAGTTTTCTTTAAATCTAAGATTCTATCATTTTTCCTATGAATATTATTAACTGCTTGACTAGACATGACAACCTACATTTTGACAGAATAAAATAGGAGTAAAATAATTTCATGAATATAGTTTTATGAAAAATTTCTTCCTTTATTAAAAAAACACACAGGTTATAAACTTCATTGAGAGAAGACATTTCTAAAGAGTTAAAAAAAACCCAAAATTTATATTATATTCTCTAAATCAGATTAATAGTGATTAAAGTTTTCATAGCCAGTGGTTCACTGAAATTTAAAAAACTTTCTGTAATAGTAAAATAATAATACAAAATTCAGAGAATACCTAATTTCTATATGAAATGGAATAGATTCCTTGAGTAATATTTTAAGGAATTAGTCAGAATGCCAACTTTTCTCCCAAATCTTTCCCAAATAAATGAAAAAAAAAGTTGCCATGGAACCTTTTGAAGAACCTAAACAGGTAGCTCAGATATTTTATCTGCCACCTCCAAAATATGCATAAGCTAGTTGCTTGAACGGCTATATAATCATTGTGTATTTTAGATTATTCTTCTTGACTAAGGGATTACTCTAATTTGTCACTTACCACAGCAAGCAGATGCTGATGTTCAATAATCATGTCTTAAACAAGAAGGGACAGGAAAGCCACTTAGTTTGAAAATCCTGATCTTAAAGACTCTATCAGACATAGTCTGACATCATGAAGCTTTTCATAATCTCTCACTCTTCATGTAAAAACCTTTAAAAATGCAAGCATATGTGTAACCATTTATTAGCTCTTTATTTAATTAAGTGGATTGCATTTAGTATTCAAAAGAATGCAGTCTTTCCTGCTTTGTAAGCAATATTCTCAAGTAATTTTAAAGAAACCATTTGTAATATAAGTAAAAAATCTCTTATTTTCCTTAAGGTCTAAATTAAAAGGAAAGAAACATAAGCACAAATGTAGTGTCTGATATAAAATCATTTTTAAAAAATTATTTTTTGAAATGTAAAAAATACAAAAAGGTATAAATAAGAAAATAACCATGATCTATGTTCCTACCAGGAAAAATTAACTACATCTTGGCAGTTTTAGGAAATACACTTTAAAAAATAATGTATGTTAATTAATAATTCAAATAAGGTAGAAAGTTACAAAGATGATTTTAAAAATGACCTCAAATACTGTGATTCCCATTGTTAACCTTAGGTGACATTTCTGACAGCCATTTACTATCTATCTATCTAGATAGATGTTTAGATAGCAAGGCTTTTATAAAAATGAATAGAGATGCTATTTATAACAAAATAATACATTGATTGTTTCTTGAATTTTAAACAATAAAAAGAGACTGAATTGAAACTAAAAGAATGTCAAACTTCAAATAAGTTTACCTTATCTCAAGATATACTATCTCTTTAAACAAAAATTGGCTAAAAAAAGTATCATAAGGTTGAAATCGTTGTCCTTATATTGCTATTTTTATAAATGATGTTCTTATTTAGACAGTATCAATTGACTCCCTTTTTTGAAAGATTAGCACTTCTGAAACTTCCTCCCCCCTTCCTCTCCCCACCACCTCCTGAGTATTGTTAGATGTATTATTATTTCCATATCATTTAGGTTATAACATTCCAGTTTGTTCTATGAACATAATTTTGAGAGTTGTTTAGTAGTAGCTGTATGCTTGAATGGATTTAATGCATACAGCGCTTGGGTGTGGTATCCTTGTGCTTTGCTTTCAGTTATTTTGCGTACCTTTTGATAAACATCAGCCCACTAATTTGACATAGTTGTTCATAATCCCCAATACTTTGGGCCTATGAAATTGTGTAAATCATTATCATTCATTCACTAAATTGTTACTGAGTGTCTACTTGGTGCTAGGCATTACTGAGCTGTAGAAATTCAGTGTTGACTAACACGCAGTCTCTGTTCTTAAAAAGTGAGAGCAATTGACATATATTAAATTTCCAGAGTGTTAACTCCATGAGAGATGTTTTATTATTTCTTTATTCTCATTGTCCATCATGGGGCCCGGCTTTCCACAAGCCCTGAATTAATACTTGCTTAATTGATGGGGCTTTTATATGCCACTTATTGTAGTAAGTGCTTTAAATATTGTATCTATTTTTTCTTGACAATAAAGCTTTTAGGTAGGCATTTATTGTTTCCGTTTTACAGATGAGAAATCTGAGTCGCAGTAAGTCATACCCTAAAGTTATGACAAGATTTGATTATAAAGCTCATTCTCTTTTCGTGACACCAGCCTAGTTCGTTTATATTGGATATAATAGATGAAAGAGGCACATGACTGCTGATTATAATACAGTGGGGTGAATAATAAAATGGTGTATATGTAGTCTAGAGGTTAAGAGGCTGGCTGGTGTTGAATCTTCATTCTGCCATTTATTAGTTATTTGACATCAACAAATTTCCTTCACTTCTCTAAGCCTCAGTTTCCTATCTGTAAAACGGGGTTAACAGTGGGAAGATTAAATGAAATAATTCAGGTAAAATGTTTACCATAATGCCTGCCACAAGTGCTCAAGATACAGTGGCTATTAATATTATTTTTGCAAAGTGATCTGGATGCTCAAAAAAAGGGATAATTTTCCCCCTGGGTTTCCAGGGGAGGAGACATTTGTGCTTGGGCTCTGCTGAAAGCATAGGAATTCATCAAATGAGAGGTAGATGAGTCTTAGCAGAAAGAGAAACATGAAACATGGAGCGAGAGATCCCACTGAGTTGCACAATCTGCATTACCCTATGTAACTCCTGAAACTTCCTTCCTTCCTTGTACATCTCGAGGGTGTCTGAACAGGAGTACCTGTGTTTAGAGAGGCTGGCTTGCAAATAGACCATCTTATCTTACTGGACCATCTTCCCATTGAGAAGGTGAATCAGTCAGTGTCTGTACAGCTCCAAAGAAACATGAGGGGACAGGGAAGTTTTAGGGCTATTAGTCCAGGAGGCACAAGGGCTATCCAAGGCCAGCTTAAGAGCAATGGATGGCCCTAAGAAGGAGCCTATTGTCTGTCTGAGATTCTAGAACAGGACTTCTCATTCTTTTTTTCATTATTCCTTCTCTTTGGACATTTTTTTTCCTAATTGCCTTCCTCTCATGAAATGTCAATACCACAGATAAACTGCATATCTTTCTATATATTATTTGTTTATCTCTGCTTCATATATTAAAAGAGTAAGATTTTAACCCCTTTCTGAGAACACACAGCAGTGAGCCAGACATCAGAGGGCCTTCTCAGGTAAGGTGCTTTCTGCAGCTGACCCTGAACTTGAAGCCTCTAGCTATTGTGCTTCAAAAAAGCCACTTTTCATTATGCTTTCAGTTGCACTTCCAATGATTCCTTCTGGAAAAATAATCTTGGCTACTGCACTAACCTTCCAACTGGTCTGTCTCTGCTTCCATAGTCTTTCACAGTCTATTTTTCATGCAGCAGCCCGTGTGACTTTTTAAAATTGTAATCAGATCTTGTCTCTCCCTAGCTTAAAACTCTCCAATAGCTTCCCGTTGGACTTAGAACTCTATGTCATGGCCCTCAAAGGTTACCTGATCTTGTTCCTGTCTGTTGCACCAGTCTCATCCAATACCAGCCTGTGTGTAGGGGAGGGTGTTTTCGTGGGCAGAAAAAAGTCATTGGGTAGAAAGTCACAGGTGTTTGCAGCGAGCAGCTTTCGGTGTGTGGAAGTGATGCAGAGAGGACACAAGTGGGCACCCACAGCAGTGGCTACAATTCCAAAAGGGCATAGAAAAGGGGATTTGTCTTCTCAGGAAGGTCAGGAGAGACATTTCTGAAAAAATGATAGTGATGGAGCTACAATGTGAAAAATATTCAGGAGCAAAACTATGCGAAAGAGGGATAGGTATCATAGTCCATGCAAAGGGAATGCCATTCGAGGAGCCCTCGTGGCAGGAGGGAGTGGACTACACGTGAGCCACCAAAAGGTGACTATATCTGGGTTGTGGGGCAAAATCAAGCTGGAAAAATAAGTTGGGGCCCGACCACATAGGGCCTTTCAGGCCATGTTAAGGCTAAGAGCAAGAGAGCCTCTGAAGGTATTTGACCGTGTGACTAGCTGGGGAGGTGACATAGTCAGATTTTTTTTGTTTTAAATGATCGCTCTGGTTGCATTGTAGACGCACAGTTGATGAGCATAGACAGGTGTGCAGACACTGCAGTATAGGGAGGCCCACTGGCACTGGCTTACCAGGGACTTTGCTGACTGTAGCACTGAAAAGTCTCCATCCTGGAAACTCCTCACTCACAGGCAGACCGGTGTGGTTGGCCACCCTGTGCTGCGCGGTGATTCGGGTTAGAGGTTAGGGTTCTCAGGCAAGATGCAGGATCTTCTCTTCCCTCCGCTCACTCCAGAAGAAAAAGGGTCAGCATCATGATTCCCTATTTCTGAAAGCCCCTTTAGTCAGCCTCCTGATATATACAAAGGGCACAACACACACACACCCAGTGTGTAGATTGCTTCGAGTAAGCCTTGATTCTTTTTTCTACACAGGCCTGGTGGCATCACGTTTTTGACATCTCAGCACCTGGAGCCTGCCCAAGCCAAGGCCGACGTAGGTAAGGAAGTGGACTGTACCCTTGTGGCACCGCTGCTCGCTGTCAGGCTGCACTCTGGCCCTGGGCTTCTGCACAGTGTCGTCCTCGCCAGCTTCCTGGTTGCAGCCTGTGTTCCCTCCCATGCTGTTAAGCCCCGGTCCCACGACAGCTGCCTCTCTGACCATGCTGCACTACAAGAGCACGTTAGTAGTTTCCAGTTGCCCCTAAATAAAGTAAATATTTCCACTCCTGCATTTTAAAGCTGCCTCCTCTTCTCTCCGCTTGACTAACTCTTCCTACTTTTTTCTTAGTCACCCCAGGCAGAAGACTTTTGTTACCAAATAGTCAAAAAGAACTGAGGGAGGAATACTGCAACTCCCACCCCTACTTAAATAGCTAACTGGGCTCACTATGTGCCAGGCACTATTTTAAACGCTTTACATATACATTTGTCAATATTTGCATTAATCAGTTAATCATTCATTAGACAGATATTTATTGAGAACCCATGACTTTCTTGTTACTCTTTCAAGAACAGGACATAGCAGTGAACAAAGCTCTTCTTTTCATGACAGTTACATTCTACGGTTGTGGGGAGAGTCAGAGAGTAACCAATAGACACATAATTTAATGTGGCTGATGACACATTCCATGGAGACAGAGGTGCCAGGGAAAGGGACCTGAGAGTGATGGTGGCTGTGGGCACCGTTTGAAATTGGGTGACCAAGGAAGCGTTTCCCTTTTCTATGAGGCATCATTTGAGCAGATACCCAAAAGTAGCCAGAGATTAAGTATTGAAGATTCTGGGGCAGTTCAGGCAAAAGGAATAGCAAAAATGTATATTTTCAGTTTATGTTGGAATCCTGAAATGATACCTTTGATTTTTCTCTCAGGGATAGGTCAAGGTTTCATAAATCCATTCCCCTCCTTGTTTAGTATGTGGGAACATTTTTAAAAGTCTCTTTTCTTCACTTTTCACATTCTCTGCTGCCATTTCATTTGATTTTTAATGGAAATTTTGGCATCAATTTAGTTTTTTATTTTCTAATCTGACTTTTTGTACTTTTCATATTTTTCTCTCATTGATGACTGTTCTAGTGGTAGAAAGCCAATTCTGTTCTTGATAATAATCTTATTATCTATTTTAATTGTATTAGTTAGAAAGTAAAGCTCATGCTGTCGTTAATCATTAATGCTGGCTACAAATAATATGCTTGCATTTTCAGGCAGAGGTACAGGTTGGATTTATACATTCAGATAATGATACTTTAATCCACTATTTACTGAATATCTGTCATCTTTAAGGCACATACTGTAGGGAATGCAAAAATGGTGATGACAACAGACCCTCCCTTTAGGGAGCTTTTGTTCAAATAGGAGAAATGCTTCACAAAAGGCTCATTGGCAATAGGCAGGGTGTATTGGGATTCTTTTCCCGAATAATTCTATCCCTAGGATCTGGAGTACATAATAATAACAGAAATTACTTATATATTAAATCATAATTACTATGTACCAGTCAGTGTATTCTAAATGCCAATAGATCTATCAGGTATCATTATTAACTAATTTTAGAGGTGAGAAATTAAGGCACATAGAAATTGCAAAGCTCTATAATGTTACCATGCTAAGTGGAAGAGCTGGGATTTGAACCTAGGCAGTAGCGATCCTACAGTTGTGCTAAGGGATGGGAAGGAGGAATATTTTTGCCCTCAAGGCTAAGAGGCATGGACCCCGAGGACAACCAGAAGTCTGAGTTCATGGGCACAGTTAGGATTGAGCCAAACACTCTAACAGAGGTGGCTAAGCAGGTTTGTGACCCAAAGCAGGATATAGAGACATCAGAAACTGGTTTAGAGTGGCAGATAAGAGCCTGAGAAGGCCTCGAGTTAAAGATGTTGACCTTTATACATGGGCCAGGAGGAAGTGATTAAAGGCATCTCTTCACATGGTACATGTTAAGTGCCAAATAAAGTGATTGGACCAAAGCAGGGACAAAAACTTCAGAATTGCTGGGGTGAAGAGGTTACTGTGTCCTGGGTCTGAGTGCTGTTACTTATTTTCAACACTACGTTTACTTTCCTTCTAGTTCTTGTATTACTGATGAAGGTTTAGCTTTCCTCCCTACATCTAAATTTCTTACACCATTTCCTTTGCCTGCCTCTACCTCTTGCTGTCTTGTGGTATCTTTTTTGGCTCCGCAAGTCTGGGTTCTGATCCCACTTGTGCCCTAACTTTACCGTCTACTTAGAAAAGTAATTTGGTGAGTTGCTTCCATTTCTCTGCAGGGTAGGATTATGGAATTGCATTGTAAATAGGGAGGATAAAAGGCAACTTTACAGGTGAGGACACTGAGATGCAAAGAGATGGACTTGCTAAAGAGTGCTCTGTTAGTAATTGGCAAAGCTGGACTTGAGCCCAAGCCTTCTGACTCCAAATTCATTGCTTTTTCCTCGGTCTGTGCTGCCCGGGTGGAAACTATCTCACATGAAGATTGATCAGTCCAGGACCAGTTGTACACGGGGTGAGTTCTTCATATTCTATGACTTAAGGAAGAGGAATTAGTAAATGAATGGGGTCTGTCTTTTGAATGAGACTCAGAGTCCGGGGTCAGTCCTGAAAGGGTTTTTGTTTGTTTGTTTGTTTTGTTTTTTAAGACAAAGTCTTTGTCTGTCACTCCGTCTAGAATACAGTGGCATTATCATAGCTCACCGCAACCTTGAACTCCTGGGCTCAAGCGGTCTTGCCTCAGCCTCTTGAGTAGCTGGGTAGCTGAGACTACAGGCACGTGCCACCATGCGTGGCTAATTTTTTTGTATTTTTAGTAGAGATGGGGTGTTGCTCTTGCTCAAGCTGGTCTTGAACTCCTGACCTCAAGCGATCGGGCCTCCCAGAGTGCTAGGATTACAGGCGTGAGCCACTGTGCCTAGCCCTATAAGGTATTATAAGAGCCAGGGCTCTGGATCAAACCACATGGTTTGATCCCTGCTCAGCCACTTAATAGCTGAGAAGTCCTAGACAAGTAACTTGCCCCCTGTGCCTCAGTTTCTTCCTTATGAAATAGGAATAATCATAGAATTTTTGTGAAAATCAAAGTGTTAAAACAGGTAAAGCCCATAGAAGAGTGGCCAGTACATGGTGAGTGATCACTAAGTGATAGTATTATCTTAACCCTTTAAAGGCATGGACTGTTCCTTCCTCTTTTGCTTGAGAACCAAAGTGTAGAAACATTCTTGGAATTCCTAAGTAGTGTCTAAGCTGCAGGCAAAAGTGCCAGGACTTTGTTAGCTGGGAAGACCCTCTGACCACATCAGTACCTCTTCTATTTAAGTGAAGCTCAAATTCCTGTAATTGGCTTCACAGACTATCATTCTCCATTAACAGCGTGACCCTGAAAATGCAAATACTCCTGTGATGGCTAACATATATATTCAAAAGCTAAATGACTTAGATGTGGTCATATTTTGAGAGTGAATTTTCTTAGGGACAGGAAAGAGAAAGTACTGCAAGTGAGGGGAAAGGAAATATAAGGAGCTGGTTAGAGATGCTAAAGACCAATTATCCAACTAGAATACTGCAGAGGAAAATATCTGATGTATAGGGGGAACGGCAGGAATGATTTTGAAGTGGAAACTATACCATTTTCTTTGGTGGCC
Source organism: Avahi laniger (assembly GCA_963575035.1). Classification (NCBI taxonomy): domain Eukaryota; kingdom Metazoa; phylum Chordata; class Mammalia; order Primates; family Indriidae; genus Avahi; species Avahi laniger. The sequence continues at coordinate 46,295 of CAUYSK010029194.1, read as the reverse complement.
CTGCAACCAGCTATTTCTTTGCAACCTCTGTCAGCAAAGTTCCTGTGTGTCTCACATTTTTACATACCGATCTTGCTACAATTTTCAGCTAAATTGTTTATTTAAATAAGATTATGAAGAAAAGATTATGTATGTGAGATTTTTTCCAAAGGAGAGTATGGAATTTTGAGGCATTGTAACATCAATTCAACAATGACAATAATTAAAAAGTACATATATTTCGACCGGGGCAGAACCCCTCATTTAAAAGGAACAATATATGGGTGAGAATTTCTTCACTGATTTTGACATCCACGTGAAAAGTTCTGTGTGTGTGTGTGTGTGGGTTGGGAGTAGCGGTATTTTCAGGGTGTCTCTGCTTTGATGTGTATTAAATTTGAACCTCCAAGGTCATACTTAGCCATTGCCAGACCAGCAGATAAACAGCCTGCCCTGTGTGAAGTGTTCTAAACTTGGTTTTTGAAGTGTCACTTCTTTATTTAAAAGTAAAGGGGGAGCGATGTAGAGAAATAGGGATTTCCCACCTCCTTGAATTTCTTATAAAACAGAAATAGTGGAAGGAGAAAATAGATGGTAAAACACTTAGAAGACTGAGGGGGATTTTCTTTCAGAGGTCAATTTTCTACCTGGAGGTAATTTAGAAGTCTCCATGATTGTGATCCAAGCTCTTAAAGAATAGTTCCTTCCTCTGAAAGAATCTAGTTTTATTAATTAAAGCAGACACATGGTAAGAAAAATTCTCTCCATCTGAAAGTTCTCTTCTATGTAATGGACTCCTCCTCCAGCCCCATGGGTCAGCACCCAGGTTTTGAAACAAAAATCCTGATTTATAATATCATGTAATTTAAATCAAAATGCATTTAATTAAGATGCTCTTAATTACTTCTCTTATTGACTATCTGAGTCTATCTCATCCACCTATCCATAAGTTTGTTTAGCTACCTGTCCCTTGATCCTTCAATGCATCCCTCCTTTTATCTTTATACAAGCATAAAGTTGTGTCTGGGAAGACAGGCACTAAATGTTCTGGATAGGGGGATTTGAGAGCTTTTTTTCTCCTTCATCTTTGTACTTTTTTGTGTTTCTTGAAATTTTTATGATGAGCATGAATCATTTGTATAGGTTAAAGAGTTTTTTTCTTTAAAAAGTACAAAGAAAGAGTTGCTAAATTTTATCCATAGTTTTCGTTATTCTAAGAGTTATTAAATCTAACATGATTTCTCTAATATTAAGAAAAATAATCGGAAAAAATCCTTATGAAGTATTGGTCATGATGAAAGTTTGGTCATAATGCTTTTAATTTTTAACCATATATAATTGTAATTACATTTTTAATATATATTTTATATATAATGTTATTAAAGGTAACAGAATTAGCACAATGAAAAAAAAATCCTGATATAATTTTAACCATTTCATTTTGCTCTTGGAAACACTAGAGTGTGGAATGTGGAAAGGTTTCTGATTGTCCAACTATCCTATAAGTCTAAATATCAGTCAGTCAGTCATATACTGGGACCTTGTCATTAATAACATTCATAGAGTATGGGAGTTGTGAACGTGGAAAATTACATCATACTTGCTGAATTTGATCTTATGTTCCCAAGAATCTTGTGGTTAATATTGGGCTGGATATGCTTGATTGATCCCTTAACTATCAGTGAATCAAATTATGTATGTTGAGGAATTAAATGGTCTAATTAACTGAATCAAAAAAATGTTGATTATTGGGGTCTACTTTTTTAATTTGGTATGAAGGTTTTATAATTTTAAATATTACGGAATATAGCTTAAGAGAGCAAAGATTCTTTGCCTTTCCAAGAACAATATATAATATAATGAGTACAAAAAATACTAGCTCAGGCTGGAAGTGGTTCTTAAGGCCAACTCATTCAAGCACCTGATCTTTCAAGGAGGTAAAATAAATAGGATCTAATAACAGATTAGAATCTGAGAGGGGAAGGTATTAAGAAGGAGGTATTAATAAGACCTGTTAAGACTTATAGGTCTGTGGAACTGGATGGGTAATGATTTAATTTCCTCAGAATTTCTATGAAATAGTCACCAACATGCACTTGAAAAGGTCCAGTGATAGCAAGCCTTCCAAAGAAACGTATTCCATTTGGATGTCTTTGGTTTTCCTTTCTTTGGGATGGCAGCTATGTTTATCATTGAGTTTCTTTTCTTTTATATCCTTTTCTGTGTCTCTTGCTTCTCTTTATCCTATGTCAATTTAATAACCTAGCAATGACTTATTCAGGTTCTAGTGAGGCCACATTAATAATAATACCCTATTATGTTGAAACTTAGTTCTTTCCTGCTTACATAGGACTGCATCCACCTCTTACTACCTCCCTCAGTTATTTCCCGGAGTTTCGTATGTGCTCAGCAATCAGATCAATCATGTTCTCCTCTGGCCTCCTCCTCACAGCATTTTGTCCTGGCTTCTGTTGCCAGTGCCCTCCGTTAGCATGGTACCCAGCTCAGCATAGCAGGCTTCTGTAATAGCCTTTTTGAGTTCTTAGGACAGTGAAGGAGATGGCCCTTTCTCCAGCACCAAGCATGCTTTCTCACCTGGGCCCTGAAGCAATACTGCTTGGTTTCATGGTCTCCCAAAGTCTTTTATAAGCACAAAGAAATTTCCTTCCTTCTTTCTTCTGTCTCAGTCAAATATTGTCCCTTTCTTTCCATTGTCCTCACCTTTCTTTCTTACCTTGTCCACTTTACCCACAACTTCCCCTCTTTCCCTAGATTCCTATAACCAAATATGTCCTACTTCTTCCTGTCCCTTCAATCCCCAACATGTCTCAATGCCTGTCTAGTCACATAATAAACTCAGGAACGACTCCTCCTTTTTCAGTTTCTCAAAGAGATGGACTAGATGTCCCAGGCTGGGCTCAGGTGGGACATTCTGATACACAGAAACTTTGTAATGATGTCCTTCAGCTGCTCTGTCATTGTCCTGTGGGGTATATGAGGTTTCCCTTTCATCAAAAAACCTCTGGGAAGATCATCTTTGAACTTACTGCGTTATTTCCAATAATTGCCTCTCTCCCTACCCTCTGCCCTGCTATCTTCCTCCTCAAAGTCACATTCATTAATTCTTTTATCATTTATATTTACTGCAACTTTATTGAAATCATGTGCTTTCTCTTTTTCTATTTTCCATTTTTAAAAATCTTTTCTGAAAAGCTGAAGTATTGACAGTTTTCAAGTCCCTTCTACTCAAATGTGCTATCCTGAGAAGACTGTTACTCTGGGGTCACACTGACCTTGTGTTGAAGCCCAACTCTACCTCTTCCTTCTTGTGAACCTCATTTATTATGATACATAAAAATGAACAACCTTATGAGACAGAAGATAAATTCCTAGGGTTAAATGAGCTAAAAAGTATAGAATTTTCAATTCCATGTCAACCTACATAACCAGTGTCAGTGTCTTCTTCTTCCCTCTGTCCCATCCTTTGGTGACTAAGGTGCACCTCTCTGTGGCCCATCGCTCACAAAGGTCCACATAACACTCCCACAGCATGTGTGGTGCCTTTGTTCATCTTACCATACTCCTTCCAGATAACTGAGTATACAAATGGCCTCCACCTCAATTTTGTCATGAAACCTTGGGTTAGTACATGGGTTGATCATTTAATCATAAATTCACATGATCTACCTCTTGCTACCTTAGTATGACATCAAATTTTTATTACCGCCACAAAATCTATGAATGCTTTTAATGTAAAATGCTATTTGATATATACAATACATTGTTGTTACCTATAATCATTCCTTTCATTTGAATCATTGCATTTTAAACACTATACATAGCTGTACATTATAATGGCACTTAGTGATATGACCACACAATTGTATAAATAATCACATTTATAACATTTGTGAATAGCATTTTATACATTTATACATTTTATACATTGAAACATCTTATATTGAGGAAAAACTAACTGTAGTTGTAGTAATACTGATGACATTTTGAGTCGGGGAAGGCAATTAAGATCAATGAAAATGAATAGGGAAATGTTAACATCAAGACTTAAGAAAACCCTATAGTTCATTTTCCCGCCATTAATAATTAAATTCTAAGAATCATTGCCGGAATTGAATTTGCATGGCCTGAAGTTACTTATAATATGAATGTTGGTATTTACTGAGATGGTTAATGTCCCAAAACATAGTTTTAAAAAAATAGATACAAGGCCGGGCACGGTGGCTCACGCCTGTAATCCTAGCTCTCTGGGAGGCCAAGGTGGGTGGATCATTCTGAGCTCAGGAGTTTGAGACCAGCCTGAGCAAGAGTGAGACCCCACCTCTACCAAAAATAGAAAGAAATTAATTTGGACAGCTAAAAATATATATAGAAGAAATTAGCCGGGCATGGTGGCACACGCCTGTAGTCCCAGCTACTTGGGAGGCTGAGGCAGTAGGATCGCTTGAGCCCAGGAGTTTGAGGTTGCTGTGAGGTAGGCTGACGCCACGGCACTCGCCCCAGGCAAGAAAGTGAGACTCTGTCTCAAAAAAAAAAAAAAAATAATATATCACAAATGAAGAAAACTATATGACACAAATATGCAACTTAACGAATTTTAAGATGGTGTACTGTTGACACCAGTGTACCCTACAAGATGCTCTCGCCAGTCATATCCCTCCCTCTCCCCAGAGTAAGGGAGTGACTTATCACTAATTGAACATTCTTGAATAATATAGTTACTTTTTTTCAGTTTTGAACGTTTAAGTCCCTTTAAATCATAATCGCCTTCCGGCTCTTTCTCATTTTTTGTTTGCAATTTGTAAATTAAATTGAATCATTTGATCATTTGTCCTGAACAGATCCTGTAGTCTAGATTTTATTGATTACTTTCCCTTGGTGTCATCTAACATATTTCTCTGGTCTCTGTAACTCCTATAAATTGATAGTTAATCTAGAGGCTTATTCAGATTCAATGTTAAATATATGTTTATACATACACATTCAAAATACTTCCTAGGTAGTAGAGTTTTCTGTGAATGATGAATCAAGATGTCTCTCTTGGAATTTTGTTTTTTTTTTTATTTAATACATCCTAGAGATTCCTCCCCTCTTACTCAGGACATGTAAGTTTACCTTCATTCTTTATTCCATACCATAATTTGTATATCTTTCCCCTTCTGATGAACCTTTATTTTCACCTTTATGAACAATGTTACTTTGAACATTTTTATATAGAGACCTTTGTGCATACAAGTGAGAGTTTTGTAGGACGATGAAGTCTTTAGTCCTTTTTATCCCACGTACACTGTCAAGAGACCCTGAGGAGGGGAGCATTTCATTCACAAGACAAGAAGCAATAGAAGATCATTTTGTTCAGTGCAATGCATTTAGGTTGCTTCCCAACACGGAAACGGAATCTAAGATACAGCAGCAGTAAGCAATGGGGTAGATGCCTACCAGAGAATAGCCAAAAACATGCATTGGAACATAGGAAAAAGAATTTCTATTTCCAGTTATTATTTTCTATGTGTACATTTTATAATGTACAGAAGTATGTGCAGTTTGTAAATATGTATGTGTATGTTCAAGATATTTAATCAATAAGGATGTTCTGAGAAAAAAGGTTTAGATCCTGTTGCCGTGTATGTATTTGTCATACACAGAGCACATTTCCTGAGAAGCTGATTGCCTGCTGAATATCTCCACCTAAATGATTTGTCATCATCTCAGACGCAACCTGTAAAAAAATGCAATCGTCAATTTTTTCCCTCAAAGTTTAGCTTCTCTCCTTGATTTCTGTGTTTCCAGCGATGACATCAGCAGTGTTCTCCCAGTCACCCAGCCTCGAAACCTTGAGTCATCTTTTGTTTGTTTCGCTTTCCATGGCAGTCTTCGCAAGAGCTTCTGCATCTGTGTTTCAGCCCTTCCACCGCTGCCACCCTTTCCCATGCCCATTTTATGACTGTTACAATAAAGGTCTAATTGGTATCCACTCATTCTTTCTCTGTTTAAGCCCATAGATCCTAAAAGATGAATCTTTCTAAATTACGCTTCTGATCACACCATAAACCTGTTGCAACCCCACATATAATTATAACCTGCCAGCTAAAAAAATGTCAAAACTATTCTTAAATATGGTATCCAAGAAACTTTAGGCTTTGCCATCCAAATCTTTCTTTTTTTCCATCGTATTACTCCTTTTCCAGTTTAATATTATTCAATCGAGTCCTAACTCTGTGCCTGACACTAGGCTAGGCATATTACAGGTGTTATATCATTTAATTCTTACGTAGTTTGTGAGGTAGATGGCTCAACTTCGTTATGAGAGGGGTTCTGGAACCGGAATGCCCGGATTCCAATCCTTGTCTTATCAATTGTGTGACAAGTGACTTGTTGGACAGGTCTGTTAACCTTTCTTGCCTCAGTCTCCTCATCTGCAAAATTGCTCAATAAGTGTTACACTGCTCATTTCTTATTTTTAATATTACTATTAATTTCCTCATTTTCCAGAAAAGGGCACTGAAGCTCAGAAAGGGTATGTCAATCGTCCGTGTTCACAAAACTAGTTGAGTGTCAGAACAGGAATTCAAACCCACATATGTCCAAATACAAAACCCATGTTCTTAAAACAGCCTTTTAGTGGCTCTGGTTTCCAGGCTCATCCTTTCTACTTGCTAAACAAGTGTCCTCAAAATTCTAGATAAATCAGGTAATCACAGTTCTACAAGGCGCTTCATACTTATTGTTTTCCTTTCTTTCTTTTTCACATTTTACCTTTCTTCCTAAAACATTTCCATTTGAAATGCATTCCATTCCTCTCCTTCCTCCTCAGTGGTGATGTCAGACTCTTGAAATTCTATCTATTCCTGTAAAAGGTCATCTACTTTGTGATAACATCCATGACCTTCTTCCCTCTTCCATGAAATAAGCAACTGTGATCCTTCTCTGCCTGAACAGACATATATTTTATAGTTCTTATCATGTGTGTGGTTTTTATCGCAGATACTTTTGCATCTACAGTAGAAACCAGGACATTATGTTTGAAAGTCTCCTGGAGATCATCTTACCCAATGACTGTTTTCGAGGCCCCAGGGTTTAAAGGTGGTGCTTCATGCCTGCCAGAGGCATCTGGGAAAGGCTTAGTGGATGGACCTGTGTCCACCTTACACACACCCACCCCTTCAAACAGAGTATCCCCTGTTTTATCTCTTTTAGATCTTGCACTAAATGTCTAAACACATTCTCATAATATGTTATTGTCTCTTCTCTCCCACTGGATCTCCCATACTTTGTGGGAGGAGAGAGTCTTATCGATAGGATGTCTCTAGCAATAGCTAGCCCAGGGCTTTGACAAAGTTGCTGCTTATTCCTGGCAGGTCCACAAAAGGAGGATACTTTGTGCTCAGCACTTTAATATATCCTGTCTCAAATATTTAACCTTGCAACAATCCTGTGAGGTAGGCATTCTCTCCAGTTTAAAGATATAAAAATGGAGGCTTCCTTTTTGAAATTCAGAAATCTGCTCAAGTTCATAAGGCTAGTGAGTGACAGAAAGAGAATTCAAACCTAGATCTGTCTGGCTCAGATTTTGAATTTGGATCGACCAAGATTCAAATCTCTGTTTACCTCTAACTGGCTCTGTGATCTGGAAAGTTATCTAATCTTCTTGAATATCAACTTTATAATGGGCACAACCACCCCTCTAAACACCATTCCCAGGATCGATGCTGTCTGCCAGATATCTGACTTTCAACTAAAGTTAGCTAATGTTATTTTCGCTCAACTATTTACCACAATATTTTCCCAAGAAAATCTGAGGTATCTTAATCTCTGAATCCTCTTTAGCAACAGGTATTAAAAAGCAGCATTCTGAGACATATTGGGACATAGCCTACATGATTTTAAAAATGTTCAGAAAGCCATGCAATTTCTCAGGGAAAGATGGCAATTCAAAGTTCCAATATGAACCAGTGATACAACAAATTGTGTTTTATAGCATGTGCCTTGGTCTGAATGTTTGTGTCTCTCCAAAATTCACATGTTGAAACTTAATCTCTGGTGTGATCATATTAAGAGATGGGGCTTTTGGGGAGGTGATTAAGCCATAAAGGGGCACCCTCATGAATGGTGTTAGTACCTTATAAGTGAGACCTGAGGGAGTTTGTTCACCTTTCGACCATGTGAGGACACATAGTGCCATCTATGAAGCAGAGTGCAACCGCGAATCAAACTGCTGGCATCTTGATCGTGGACTTCCCAGATTCTATTACAGAACTGCAAGAAATAAATTTCTGTTTATAAATCACTCAGTCTAAAGTAATTTGTTACAGCAGCTTGAATGGACTAAGACACACTGGATGTAATAATGAAGTCTGGTGAATCTGTTCTTCTAAAGGAATTCCCTCATAGTTAAAATATCCTAGGAGAAGTAGCACTTCTGCCCCTTCCCACTGAGCCCCTAAGCCCCCAACTCTCACTTCTCCTGCCAGGTGGAACAGAGTCCATCGTGAGATGGGTGTGCGCACATGTGTATGGTTCTGGGAAGCATTACCTATGGAAATCATCCATTAATATCTTGCATGCATTCTTAAGAAACTCTGATGTGATTTTTCTATTTCTGTACATTTCTTGGTAAGTGGGCAAAGCTGTTCTATGAATATAGCCAAAAATAATAGGATAGCTCAAAATCAAATTTAAGACTTTCAAATTTTTTTAAAAAAATTAAAGCTATTATAACTATTGTGTCTTCTATCATCTTATTATCACACATTATTCTCAATCATAAAACTGTAATATACAACATTTCTTCTTATTTTACTGTTATAAAAACAGGTAAGTTGCTTATAATGCACAGAAGTGGAGAGAATGGCAAGTCAAAAGGCCTATCTGCACCTGGAGGAGTGGCGTCAACAGGTTCATTGCCATGTAGTTTCACCACATATTACGCAGACCATTCATTGGTGTGTAGTCACATCTTACTATTTATTTGTGTACATAAACACTGTTTTTAATTCTTGTTATTGATATGCAACTTTCTTGAATGCATTCTAGTCATATTTTTGAGAAAGTAGTCATGGATATGTGTTGTATCTGTCTCAAAAAGAGCATGCCAATGGAAATGAAAGAATGAATCCAGAAAGGAATAATTCTGTATGAAAGTTTAGTGTAAGGTTTCTTTCCCATCTAGGTTTCCCTTTCTAAGATCTGGGTTTTGTGCTTATCTGAGAACCCAGTCAAAATAGTTGGTTGCTTTTATCAGCCTTCCCAAGGAACACATCCATTTAAAAAGTGGATTGACCACGGGATGCGCAACATGTATGACACTAGAGCATTCTCATACTGTGCAAGGGCACTTAGCAAGTATCATTTCATGATGGCTTAAATGACTTGTAGATGGCTAACATGTCACCATTATCTTTCTTATCACATTTTCTTTTAGTTCATCCCACTGTTTTACACATTCTAATCGTATCCCCTATAACTGAATTTAACATAATAGAATGTATCAAAAATATTTCTAAATTACCTTCTTTATTTGGCATTAAGTAGTGAGCTATTAATCAATGTTTATTGGAAAAACAGAGCTTTACATATAATGAAATGTTGTTTGTGTGTGCCAAAGCATATTTTTGCAAAGAAAACCATTATTTCAATACATAAATATTTTCTGAATCTATCCCCCACCCCAAATTCCTAACATGATCACTACCAATGATTTTCAGATTGATTTTTGCTGTTTCGACAATCTATTATCAACATCACATGGCTATATTTTCTTCCTTTCAGGCAGAGGTTCCAGTAATGAACTGGATGTATTCTAAGAATTAGGATTTAAAGTTTTTTTCTTTAAGTGTGCCCATTTAAAGCTGTGGAAAACAGACCCAAAGGTCTAAGGGGACAGATGACAAAAGTACACTTCTTAAGTTTACGGTTGTTTGATGGGCTCAATTTGTTTTAGCACTCTAAGAAGTAATAATGTGCTGTCTTTTGTATATTAGATCTGCCACCAACTGCTTGTTTTCCAAACTGTTAATAGGTTATACTGAGTAATCTGCACTCTCTTTGTGACCCAAGACAACTCACTGAGGTTGGAGGTACAATCTGTGACTCTGGGGCAGTTTTTCTCCGTGTAAAGCTAATAAAACCTGCAACCGTACCCTTATTAGTGCTGTCCTTTCACCAACTGACCTAACACCTCCAAAAGTAAATAGACGATTTGCACAGAACCACATCCACATTCAACTTCCAAACCAGTTCTTCCTGTGTCACAGTAGAGAGCCATCCTATGGTGAAAATTTATAGAACCTTCAGTAGTTCTTCTAAGCTTCCTTTTCCAGGTTTTAGTGGAAAAGGGATCTTTCAAAAGAAAACATAATCCTTCAAAGATCAAATAGAGAGTGTTAATATTCAAATAGAGATGTCTTATTCTGTTTCTCTGAATTTATGATCAACTTTAATAAATTTGATCCGAAGTATTTTTCAAGTATATACTTTGGGTCAGACACTGCGTAATTTTAACGACAGATAAAACACAGTTAGTTCTTGCAAGGCATGGAGTCTAATAGGGAACACAGATAAACAAGCAGTAACATTTAAGTATTAGAGGAGAGTTCAGGGTGAAGTTATGGGACTTTGGGGAGGCTTTCTGAAAGTGCTAGCAAATCATCAAGGGCTGAAAGTTTTCTAGTCAGAAAGATCAATTTTCCTTCCACTTTATTTACATATATCTCTTTGCATTACCTTAACCACTATGTTTAATTCTATGCTTTCTAAGACTCTTTACACTTCCTTTTTAGCCTTTATTGCAACAAAGGTTTAGAAAATAAAATATTCAAACTTAAACATCTTAGGTGTTCAAAGTATTTCCGTAAACATTCTTTTAGCTATCCTTATTGTGACTCTAGGAAATTAACAAGTGATACTGTCACTTTGTAGCAATGAAAAAAATTAAAGCAGAGTGAAAGTAAGTCCATCTTGGTAGCGGCATTAGAGCCAATACAATATCTCAGGTTCTTTGATTCAAGCCATATGTATCTTGCTTATTAATCATTATACATTTTTGGTTGCCCAGGAAATTGTATTATTGTAACAGTTTTAGATGATAAAAGCTTTTAGAAAAATAAAGGTGAAGAATCTCTAACTATTCCTTGGCAAAGTGTCTGAACACATGTCATTTAAACCATAGAAGATACAATGGAACCAGTAGCTTGGGATCAAGGACAGGATTTTCAAAGGTTGGGTAATCAACTACGTGGTTAAAATTTCTAAACATTTTATCCTACACAGCCTATATACAACGACTAACGTCAATGATGTGTACAATTAGCTCATGTAAAACCGTCTAGACATGGGTAGTTTTTCATTTGTTGATTACACAATACATCCCCCTTTGCCTGGGATAGTTGCAGTTGACACCAATTGTCTGGCATTAATTACAGCACCTCTTTTCACTTGAAAAGCACCAAGTTTTGAAAATAAATTATATGGTCCCCTATGTATTCACCATATTCTGGTCAAATGTATTGAAAACAACAGGATTGTCCTTCCTATTGCCCTACCCCCAACCTCACTGCGTATCTTTTCATAGTCTGTATATAATTTTAAATGCCCACCAGATAATTATTACTTAATTATGATAGAGTACAGGAGAGAAAAGTGCCCAGCAATACAGTCTGCTTAAAAACGGTTTCAAGCAATGGTGGCACTGAAGCCCAGGAAGACTGAAGCTTTGCGTTGAGAGGCCTTAGAAGCTGCCTCAGAATGAAGGTCCCTCTAAGCTTACCTTGTTCCCACCCCCAGCCCCCAATCGTGGGGAGGGACTTCTCTCTGGAATTTCCTTATCTGGCCAAAAGGCTTCTTTCCAAAAGAAATACAACTATCTTAAACCGGCTGGATAGGGATCTGATCAGATAACCAGGAAAGAGCTTGGAGCATGGCTGGCTGAGGCTGGAGAATGACCTGGGCCCAAGAATTTGAGGCTGCAGTGCACTATGATGGCACCTGTGAATAGCCGCTACACCTGAGCCTGGGCAACACAGTGAGACACAGTTTCAAATAAATAAATAATCAGGAAACGTCAACCACCAGAAAGAGAAGAGAATGGAAATGTTACCCTACCCAGACAGACTTTTCATAGCTTTTTCTGAAAAAGAGGGCAGCTCCAAGTCACCTGGGGGACTTTATCTCCATAATAAGATCACCTTTGTTCCTGTGCAGTTCCACTTCTCAGCTCCCACTTCAGGGCCCATGCATCAGTCCTCTATGAAAAGAGTATCCAAGCATCATCTGGCCCTTCTTTGAGGTCACATTTTGTATGACTCCTGTGTATATGTGTGCTTGTTAATAAATATTTTATGCCTTTTCTCTTATTTATCTGCCTTTTGTCAGTTGATTTTCAGCAAACCTTCAGAGGGCAAAGCAGAAGTTGTCCCTTGGCCCCTAAGGTGGCAGAATTACTTCCATGTCATTTGGTGACAGTACATTGGTCCAATTCTTCTTAACCAAACACTGTAATTTGGCCCTTTTGTTAAGTTAGGCCTGATTGATTGATTGCAAGAAGGCATAGCAGGTGGCAAGCACCGTGGCCATTTGGTCTTGCTATCGAGTCTCCCATTTGTAGGGTCCAGGCATTTGCTAGCCATACTGACCATTAAAGTCACATTTAGAAGGAGGATAATAGAAGAGAATACGCCCTTTAAGAATTAGCTCCTTATTCGCATGGTACTTTCCATATAGGATTTGTAGATTTTTTTTCCAAGTATGGTAAATAAACATAGTGAATAAAGGCTGTTTAGTATGGTTTAGATTCTTGAGGGGGAAGGAAGGATGTCCGTTTTTGCTTTAGGTTATCATATGTTTACAAAGCTAGAAAGATTATTGGTAAACTGTCTCACTGCCCTTAAGTATTACTACAGGTTATAAAATATCTCAACTCTCAAAAGGAAATAGTGTGTCTTTACAATCTTTTTTTTTAAATTTTTATTTCTAAATTGTCCATATCTGGAAAATCTTTGTATTTTCCTCAATGCCCCTCACAAAACCTTATAACTAATTCTCAAAGAAATATTTATCAAATGAACAAATGAAAAGATTACTACTTTCTGTATCTTTACATATATCTCAGATTTCTAAAATGTGTGATATAGTAAGATAAACTGCATTCAGATTTATAATAAAAATATTTTCCACATTCTCATAATACAAGGGTATGTGAAGATCTGCATGTATATGTGCACCCCACTCAGAAAAGCAATTTTAAAAAGCCCAAGTAGAGAAACCCATAATTCTAATTTAGTTTCACTATAATAGTGTTGATGTGCTTCCTTCTGAAATAATCAGTGGCATTTTTTTTAAACCAGCATGTAGTGATTAGAATATGCATTCCATGAATGGTACTAAATCTTTTTGTGAATCAAATTCTTTCAATACTCAAGAGTTTCCCTGCCCAGGCATAGATTCAAGAAATTTCTCAGTGATTGGCTTGCTTACCAGAGAGTGACTCAGAAAGAACATACACTGAGTCTCCAAAATCTGAAAAGCTATCCGAGGGCACAGATAATTGAGATGATTTCAGAAACTTCTTTTATTTTAGTGTATGAAAGTATTGCATTATTATTTCTTTCTTTTTGTCCCTCTATAGCCCTAGAGTGTCTGTAAATATTACGTCTTTCCTTAAATTCATCTTCTTTGTTGATTGTGTATATGTATACATACGGGTAGAACTTCAGACTGAAACTGATTTAATATTTGTGGTTTTTAAGCTACATTCATTTATTTAATATATATTTATTTACTATACTATAGTAGGTACCAAACTTAATGCTGAGTATACAATAAAAAATGAATCCTACATTGTCCCTCCTCACAAGGCTGTCATAGTTAGAGAGGGAAGGAATGTAAAGAAATAATTAAAATAAATACTATGTGGCTCAGACAATAAGAAAAGTGTTGATCAAAGCTCAGTGATGGCACAGAGAAGACAGTGATTCATCATGAACTCCACATGGGATTGTCAAAAAAATCTTCAAAGATAGGTGGATAAACTGATTCTTTCAGAATTAGTAGATTTTGCCAAGTAAACATAGTTTGTGAAAACTATTCCAGGTAGAGGACATGCAAAGATACATTGTATGAAGAGGAAAAGTACCCAGAAATCGCTGAGGAAGTCTCCTATTATAAGTAGCATTTTTCTTTAAAAATTGGTATCTTATATGGTTGTTATATATACAAAAAAAATGTGTTCCTTTTTGGTCATTCTCTTTAAATAAACTAATATCTAAGCTGAGATGCACTTCATCATTTCTTTATGTATTAATAACAATGTAGGCAATAAATTCTCACGAAGGCATTACTAATGCCAACTCCAATTTTAAAATGTCATTTATGATACAATTATATGTTTTCATTGGAATGAATGACTGAGTTGACATTGGGTCTCTCACCACCATGACTCTTAGTCTAGGAAATGGAAGTTGGTATTCCTGTTATGAAGCATGTTGGGTAAATGTCACCTTATCTCTGTTTGAGAACCTCTAGATGTTATAAATCATAAATCTCTGAATGAGAGACTATATCTAAAGCCTCCAATAATAACAATGAAGATGGTCCTCCCCATGGAGATACTCAGATACCTTCCAATTCTAGGATGCCATGACTGTGACTAATTCCTTTATGAACCTGCAGAGAATAGGCTTTATGTCAATAACCTCCGGGACACCCTCTGATACTCTGGGTGGTTCCATGCGACTCCCCTTATGACACATAATAACAAAGTCAGCTGAACAGAAAAAAGTTCCTGTGAATGATCTTGCCTATTTAAAGTCATGTGTTTCTTTCCACTCAGAAAATAAAGTTTCCTTCCTAAAGCTGAGTGGCTACACTAACGAAGGCAAGGTTGTGGGAAATCTTTCCTAAACAAACAAATAAATAAGCAAGCACAATCTAGTAAAGTTCCTGACCTGCCAAAATGTAATGTGTCCTTTTAAATCAATTTTTAAATAGACTCTCAAGGAAAGGAAATGCTACTGCATGTCACAACATCTGCTAAAGCGCATTTATTTCCAGCAGAAACAATAGAACAACTCCAAGTGGCCTTAGATTACTGAAAGAGATCAAATTCCTACAAAGATGCAATACCATAAACATCGTTTGTAAAGGTTTGTCAACTCCAATGAAGCAGCTTCTGTGGACTCTGCACTTTTCCGTGCTCCTACACATCGCCTCGCTTCCGTTGAAAATAAATAAAAGGAGGATGTCTCTAAAAGGACGAAACCTGAATATAACCTTTTCAGCAAGAGACAAAACATATTGATTGGCAACTGCTGAAGAACATCATTAAACTCTCAATGTTTGATTTCATTTCTTCTCCTCTTATTTATTTATTATTTGGTCACTTGCAGGCATCTCTGTACTGACTGACCCTGCTAATTTAACTACTAAAGAATTTCTCTCTCCAAGGAGACCTGATGTAAACATGACAATCTGTTTGGCGGCTCCTATGATGGCTCATGAATAAAACATACGACAACCAGGTTGGAGTTGAACAGTCCACTATTTGTTACCATGAGAATGTTGGAAGCTCCTGGAAAGCTTTACCATGATGAATTTCAGACGCCTGGAATCTTATTTTTGGCTCGAACTAACCCACAAGGGCTATGGCTAACCATTGGCCTTATGGTCAACCACGCTACAATAACTTATTAAACAAGACCTAATACTAGGGATTGGATTTGAACAATGCTCCTCTAATTATGGCAGAAAGTGAGTGTTTGCTTTTAGAAGGTATATATTGTATCCTTGAAAACAAAAGAAAATACCGGGTAGGTGAGATCTGGAAAGAGAAGTCTGAAAACCAAAGGAGCTAGAAAGTGGCCACATCTATTATATTTAATAGCGCACACACTGAAATCAAAATGCAAAATTACCTACTTGGCTCTTTAGCATATTATAAAGAAGTGATTGGATGTCTTGCCTTTGATTACCTAGTGAGATCAAGACGAGTTTATAACTGTAACAAAAGAAAGGGTGTGCTATAGTCACTGCACTGACAAATCAAAGAGGCAAAACCTGTCCTCGGTTGGGTGGATATTGTTGGGTGGATAAAATCAGAGAGGAATTATTTAATGTGACCTTTCCCACAAGAGAAGAGAACAATTGTTATAATTCAAGTTTGTTTTGAAAGCACAGTCATTAAAAAAAATGCTTATAACATTTTTTTTTTCTGGAAATATCTCCCTTTGTTCATTGGGTTTGGCCATTAATCCTCTAATTATGTTCCTGCATGTATTTAATTTTTGATACCTTATAGAAGAAGCCACAAAATGAGCATTTTATATAAAGACAGTTTTACGGTGCTACATAACAGCTGCTATTGACTAAATAACTAGGACTGTCTTTTGTCTGTCAACAAGTTCTTCTTATCACCTCTGACATGCTTTGTACTTTTTACCTGGTTGCCATTATTTATTTCAGTGAAACAAAATTAAGTGCAATTCTGGATACTAACAACATCTGAACATTTAAAATATATTTTTGTATTTATAGTATATTTTAAGCATGACTTTGAGGGTGTATATAAGTGTATGGTTTTTGTAAAATTCAGCATTCTATAAAGAGCATTGTCAAAATACAGAGGCATAATTAATGTAAAATTATAAGTTAATGTCCAGCACACATCTACTTTTAAAATATTATAAATAAAATTTACATCTACTGCATATTTATAAGACTTTTTCTAGGTTATTTATGCACCTCTGTTGTAAGATTTAGGTAACTTAATTTAAATATAATGTCTAATTCTCAGTAAATCATTATTGGAAAAAAAGTGTTGGATTTTTAAACTTTTTGAAATCATAATCAAATCTCTTTCAAAAATTATCTTAAAAATTAAATATAAATACTTTTAATAATATTCAGTGAGAAATTGCAATAGGGCCTAATTACTAGCTTCACTGTGGAATGAGGTGTTCCACATAAGCAAATTTTCCTGGTAACTGTAGCTTGCCTCCTCCTGTATATTATGAAAATCAAATGAGATAAAGTATAGAAAAATGCTTTACAAACTTAAAATGCATTACAAGAGAGACAGTTGTTGTCATTATGCTACAAACTCACTATTGTTTCTAGAATAACTTTCCAAAATATGCACTCTTTAAGCAGCACATATAGAATATAATTTTATTTGTATGTCTTAACTGAGATTTATAATGATCAACATTAACTGTGGGATTCCCAAATTTTATAAAGTACACCTTCCACAGTGTCCTGCTCCTGATAACATCTGCACACTGTTATGTTCTTCTGGTTCTTTTATCTGTGGTGTTCTGTCTTCTCACTCTCTGAAATTGTCAATCAAGTTGGCCTTTTTTTCATCCCTACTTTCTTCTCCTCCCTGCCTTCTCTTTCTGGTTTACCACACTGGTCTGTTGGAGTTTGGGAAAACAGATAAACAAATCCACCTGAATTATGTCTAGAGAATAAATAGGTCTGGATTAGGATCCAGTAAGTTCCTGCAAATTTAGGTGGATGGGCTTTTGTTATACGACATTTAGCCTATCACAGTGGCACTTGCCTATAGTCCCAGGTACTGGGGAGGCTGAGGTGGAAGCATTGCTTGAGCACAGGAGTTTGAGGCAATCGTAGCACATCTATTAATAGCCACTGCACTCCAGCCTGGGCAATATAGCAAGACCCCATTTCTAAAAAAAAAAAAAAGAAAAAAAAGACTTTTGGAATATATATTCAGGCTAGTAAATGTGCATCCACTGAACAGGCATTTATTAAGTACTTACTGTGTTTCAGTCACGTAATTAAAGACATGGCCCTTGCCCTCATGAAGGTTATAATCTGCCTGGAGAGGCAAACATAAAACACAGGATTACCCAAATATTTAATTTGATTTAATAGGTGGTATGTAGAAGAAACACAGGATGCTCTAAGAGCATTTAAAAACAACATCTAAACAAATCCAATCTAGGAAGCCTCCCCATTTAAACTGAGACCTGGAGGAAAAATAGAATTAAGGTGGCCAGATAAAGAAACATGTAAAGAAAGGCTGTGGTATTCAGAAACTTTTTGTTTATTTCCAGAATCTTCTAGCTAGGTAAGGTGGCTAATTTAAAAGACCACCTAATAAATGGGTAGCTTACTATATAATTTCTTTTAAAGGATTTTTAAAAATTCCTTCGATGGTTGTGTATAGTTCAACTTATTTTTACCTGCTTCTGCTTCCAGAACATAGAGAAATTTTTCTCCAAATGCTCAATGCATTTGCTGTTTCATTGTGGAGTGTGACTCTTCTGTAACCAGGCCACTTATGCTGACTTACCTTGAGGACAAATTTTCAATTCTAGACTGTACTCTGCTCTTGATCTGATTGTAGGACTCCCACTGATGACAGCCCGAGCTATGCTTGTATACCTAGGAAAGTACACTGCCCTCTGTGTCATTGTCCTCTGGCGTGGATCCTGGAAGCCTGAACGTAGATGTGAGTCTCTAAGGAAACGGAACTCTCGGTGGTGCTGCACTAGCAGTAGTGTGGATGAAGGCAGAGAAAATAGGTGAAAAGAAAGGGCATGGCATCTGGACCAGTACCCTTTATCCTGCCAGCCAGGGGCAGTAGGAGAGGTGCAAGGAATTACAAAGGTTTTTTTTGCTTTTTGCAAATGCGAATATTTCATAAAATCATCAACATTATAGCCACAGATTGATTTTCTTTTCTTATTTTTTATTTTTTATATTGAGACAGGGTCTTACTCTGACAACCCAGCTGGAATGAAGCAGCCCAATCACAGCTCATTCAGTGTAACCTCCAATTCTTGGGGTCCTGAACTCCTGGGCTCAAACAATCCTCCTGTCTCAGCCTCCTAAAGTACTGGGATTATAAGCATGAGCCACAGCAAACCACTGACCTGATTTTTAATAAGCCACACCTCCAACATATGTAAGGCCTGGGCAAGAGTACAAATGGAGAACCCAACTTGGGACCAGCCCTAATTCCTTCCCACCCTCTGCTCCATTTTGTAGGAGAAGAGGCCTCCCAAGTATGTGTCTAATCTCCATCCTCTCTGCTGTTCTCCACCCCAGACAGCCACACCATTCAGGACGACTGACCCAGGGAAGAGGCCCACCATGCTGGCCCTGCAAGTGGGCTCTAGGCCATCTGGACAGGGAATTTCTTAAAATACTTGTTCTTAACCACTCACTAAACTGTACTGCCTTAGATAATGAGGAAATTAGTAGTGGTTTTAAATCGAAGATGCATAGGTTTTAAGGATGAGAGAGCTGTGTATTTTTTAAAGCTTGTTTTTAAGTCACTGCTTCTCAAACTTAATGTGCACAAGAATCATCCAGGGATTTTGTTAAAATACAGATTCTGAGTCTGTGGATCTGGAGAGGGGCTTGAGATTCTGAATTTCTAGCAAGCCCTCAAGTGAGGCCGGTCTGTAGACCACACTTGAATAGTAAGGCCCGTGTGGAATATTGCTGGTTTCAATTGTGTGTGGGTATGTCTCTGTGTGTGTACATGCTGTTGTTTTGGAATGGAAAATTTTAATAGTGTGTGCAAAAAAACCACAGGGCAGCATGAGCTAAAAAGACATCGCTTTTAGACTTGTCATTATTTAAGATCCTTGTCTCAGATGATGTCCCAGACAGCAGCTCTTCATAGCTATCCCTCCTCCATATGAATCCATTATTGGTGATGTCACAATGTCTCGTCTTTGAATGGGCTCTCAAGTGTTGCTTTAGCTGCCGTCTGTAGCCGTCTAAAACTCTGCAGATTTCTAAGATACATATTAGAGCCAATGGAAGACTAAATGTCTCCTAGTGTAGAAAAGAGGTTTTGATTAGATTTAAAAAGCTGTCATCTCTGAAATTTCCCTCTCTAAATCATTTTCTGCTCTCAACAAGCTCTTATATGTTACTTTCTTGGATGGATGCTGCTGCTGGTACCTTTCTAACTACTCATGTTAACTGTATCCTGTGGCTTGGAACTGATACATATTTAAGAACATCTTTACTAGCTAAAAAAGCACTTGGCTTAGAGAAATTTCTCTCTGGTATCTTCTCTGCCATAATAACTATTTTTCCTTGTATTGAGCAATATTCAATTACATGAAGAAGGACAATGATGCCACAGGTTGCCCTGCTAAAAGCAGTTTTGAAAGCTGTCATAAAAGTTATTGCTTTTCATTTAACCTAGATGCAATGTAATCTAAAGTATACGTGATTTTAGCCAGGTACGGCGGCATATGCCTGTAGTCCCAGCTACTGGAGAGGCTGAGGCAGGAGGGTTGCTTGAGTCCAGGAGCTCAAGACTACAGTGTGCCATGATTGTGTCTATGAACAGCCACTGTACTCCAGCCTGGGCAACATAGCAAAACCCCGTCTCTAAAACATAAAATAAAAATTTAGAAAAATAAAGTATATGTGTTTTCAAAAGCAACATGGACTTGTGGGAAATGACAATTAAAAAATGTTGGCATTGAACCAAGATTACATAATGGAAAACTGCCTAATGTTTTAAGGATACATATATTTCTAGATTGTGTTATTCTACATTTTTAAAATAAAACGTGAAATACTCTACCGAGTAGTGGACTAAACTTCCCTCTGAGAATTTATAGATTATAACTGATATGGTAGTTTTCTTGTTAGCCATGATCAAAGTGATTTGGGAATGTCTGAAAACATGTGAAAGTTGATTACACATTTTATTGCTGGCACCACACTGACTGGCCACCCATATGATGGAGCAATTGGGACTGTGTACTGGTTCCAACTGGCCTCAGGGAAAGAGCGCACTGCGTTGAGACCTTTAGAAAGCATTTGCTTGCCTCATTTAATCAAGTGACTTTTATAATTTTCTAGCTTTCAGCCTTATTTATTTCACATAATGAGAAAGAAAAAATATCTTATTTCTGGCATCTAAACAAAGAATATACATCATTTAAAAATTCATTTCAAGCCCCACATACCTACTTTTTTCATGAAATTTATCTGTTTTGCTTTTCCATGAAACAAAAAACATACTTAAGCATGGTAATTCTATTTGGTTTTTTTTGGTTTTTTTTTTGAGTTGGAGTCTTGCTCTGTTGCCTAGGCTAGAGTGCAGTGGTGTCATCACAGCTCATGGTAACCTCAAACTCCCAGGCTCAAGCGATCCTCCTGCCTCAGCCTCCCAAATAGCTGGGACTACAGGCATGCCCAAGCCTGGCCAATTTTTCTATTTTTTATAGAGACAGGGTCTTGCTCTTTCTCAGGCTGGTGTTGAACTCCAACCTCAAGCGATCCTCCCACCTCGGCCTTCCAGAGTATTTGATCTTAAAGTAACCAATATTTGTCTTCAGTCAGACCTCTCAAATCCTATCCATTTTTCAAGGCCCAGTAAAATCCCCTCTTTTTCAGGGAGTCTGTATTCCTCTAGTCAGAATCACTCTCTCATTCTTCTATATTCTGACCATAGAATTTATGCATATCTAATAATATGTTCAGTACATAATCTTTGCAAAGTAATCATATGTGTGCTACTAAATGGTGAGCTCCTGAGGAACAGAAATTGTATCTTTTATTTTTAATTTTTATTTTCCTACAAGAGATTAACCAGTGCTTTCTAGTAGTAGGAGTGTAGTGTTTATAATGTTTGAATTGACTCTTTATAATGTCAATGCCTATGATGAATGTATCCATAATGAATGCATTGTGGGGTGATCTACTTTATCCATTAAGATCACCAAATCATCATAGTGACCTTTTAAGAAATGACCCATGTAAACAATTTTTATAAATTATTAGAGTACTGGCAATATTTCAAAATTTGACGTTTAAAAAAATTGGATAAAATAAAATCACATTTTAAAATATTTTGTGTCTAATGAATTTTTAATATAGAAATTTAAAAAAATTTAATGGTGCTTTTCTTATTTGTAAAATTTCAAATAATACTTACTTTCCTTGCCTTGAAACATAAATACAATTATGTATACTTAATGTTTAATTCACAGGATTTATATTGCTAGTATGTCAGTATACCTCCATTTGTATTCAAAATAGTATCTTTATTTTGAAAAACAGCGTATCAGCCAAACTAACACATAATGAAGAATACACATAATGATTATTTCTGTATCCAGCTCACCATTATGGGAAACTAAATAAGACAGGTCAGTAGAGAATCAGAGCCAATATTAAACAATGTTCATCTCCCATTCAAGTTTTAACTTTCAATTTTTGCAATAAAATATACAAATTTACATATTTTCTTTTCTGCCTTTCTTGTTCTTTTAATGGTGACTTTGGCAACTTTTCCATTTTCCCTTTTTAGAAGATTGTTTACAAGTCCAAAAGCATCACAGGAGATATATTCTCTGGAGTATTCGAACTGAAGAAATGACATGATGATGATCTCCAATCCAGGGAGCTGTTTTACAGTGGCATTAAAGTGTTTTCAGATGAGAAAATATAAATTAGTCATTTGAATTCAGGCACTGAAGTCAGAAAAACTCACGTTCACAGACCAGTTCTATGACTTAGTAGTTGAATGTCCTTTCTGTCGACACCATGGAAATAATAACATGGCCTGCCCCAGAGCTTGGTTTGAGGGCTATAATGCTTGTAGAACACTTACCACTCTGCCTGGCAGAGAGCCCATGCTCTTTCCTGAGAGCCAGACCTTGCAATCATCAGCTAGTCAGGCACGTGAGCTGGTGAGCCCCTGTGTCTCTTTACCAATTATTTCTGTTTTTGTTTACTCCCAGGCAAAAGGGGACACTGGATTGTCGCAATTAGGAAAGAAACTGAGAACCCTCAAAGTCTGAGAGAAAATCAAAGCAAAGACTTAGTCACTAAGTCTTCCAGCAGGAAGGAGGAGAATGAGGAGCTTGGTGGATTAAATTCTGAATGTAGTTTCTTAAAAGGAATTTTTGTGGTAAGGGACAATGGAAAGATAACAAGTTACAATACAAACCCAAGGGCAGGCCTCATGGAAATCAAAGAAATTGGCACCACAGGCATATTGTAGAATAAGGGAATGTTTGAAAAGAGAGGGCTATGTATTTACCATTTTGCTTGATCTACATATCAAAAGCATCTTCTACTGTATATAGAAGATCCTTGCAGGAAAATGTTTCATATGAAAAATAAAAAAAAAGAAAGAAGAAAATGCTGGAGGCCATGTCCTTTTCTTTTTTTCATCCTGTTTTCTTTCACAGATTTCAGGCCAGGTGCTGAGTAGCTCATGCAAACTAATACCTTCCCAAATCAGTACAAAGGCAAAAGAAGATACTGGAAAATAAAGCCTCCACCACACTGAAATGAAATAACTTAACTGAGATGTAGAGATAATTGAGGAAAATTAAGTGGCTTCAACACAAAAAAGTACAACTTTTTTTTTTCCATATAGTAACCCGTTATGTAATAAAAGCCTTCTGTGCTGGTTAGGAGAAAAGAAACTTTTGCTCAGCTAACTTCAGGAATATTTTTATTTGATAATATATCTTCCTAAGTATTTTGAATCAGTAGTATTGAAAAATTGAAAGTCAAATCTCCCAATGGGCTGAAACCCAAGTGACTGATTTGCTATTTGAAAACTTCTATTATTTTACTCATGTATGAGGCCTCTAACAGACTCCTTCATGGCAGATTTTTCCTTAACAAAGAGATGTCACTGTTTTATTACAAACAAGTTAACAGAAGTTTAAACTCATTTTCTGGTTTTTGTTTTGTTTTGTCCTGTTTTTGTTTTTTTGTGTGTTTTTTTTTAGCAGAAAAGAAATTTGCCCAGGCATTTAACCAGAACTGATAAACAGTTTTAAGAAAATGATTTCACTCAAATGAAGGTTTTAAATTTGTCCTAACATTCACTAATCAAGTTTATGATTTACCTTGAGTAAAAATCCATAAGAAGGTTTTAAGAGGGGGATTTCATTAATGCTATCTGGAGATTGTGGAAATGTGTAGAGAACACATTGGCTTTTTAAACAGAACACTCAGTTTCAACTCCTGGCTCCTTGTGTTCTAGCTGCGAGACCTGGCAACTGTCCTAACTTTCCTGAACTTCACATAAAATAGGAATAACACTACCTATTATTTATGTCATATTGTTATTGTGAGGTATGAATAAATTAACATAAAGAAATAATTCAGTGAAGTTCTTAAAATATTTTGGGTGCAAGAAAATGTTAGTATCATTTCCTCTTAAGAGCACCACCATCTAAAAAACTGTTCAAGTTGACCTTTCTCTCCAACATAGCCTATTAGCTATCAAGTCCTGTCATTTCTACCTCCTAAATACCTGTAAATTATTTCTTATTTTTTCCATCTTCCTTTGCACTTCCTAATTTAAGCCCCTCATTACCTCGGGCCTTGACTAAAATAATGGCCATGTGATTCATCCTTGCCTACAGACTCGACTACTGCCAATACATTCTTTATGTTGAATTCTCTTTCTAGAGAATAAATATAATCACATTATTCTTCTGTTTAAAACTTTTGATGGCTTCCTAATGCCCGTAAAACAGAATTTAATCTCCCTAAGGTGATACTCAAGAGGCTTCATCATTAGGCAGTTTGACGTCATCTTCTGCCATTTCTTATCATACACTCTATGTGACAAGTATACCGCATACTATTCTTTTCCCTGAACTTCTATCTTTGAACTTGCTGTTCCCTTTGCCTATGATGTATTTCCCACCCTCTGACAGCGAACAACTATTCATCTCTAAGACACAGCTGAAATGTCACCTCCCATATGTAGCCTTCTCAGAGCACAGAGGAAGAATTTATCATTCCTGTGGGACTTATAATTATATCAATTATACCACGCCATATTTCTTTAATTACTTGTTTACATGTCTATCCCTACACTGAACTGAGAGCTCCAGTGCATAGGATAGTATTTGATGAATATTTACCAAATTAACAATTGAGAACAACAAAAAAATTGATGATGTTATGAGTCAGCTCATGAATTAATGTGTTCCAAATTTGCAAGTGGCTTTTTATTTTTATAGTATATTTGTAGCCTCTGTCTACACAGGCAAGCAAAAAAAGCCAGAATTGAGATAATTATTTAGGGAAGTCTATAAAACAGCAACAACTTTTCTGAGCCAATTATACTGATATTACAAACAAATGTATCTTTGGATTAGATTTTCAAGTATAATAGTCTCAATTTACTCTGCTTGTTTAGACACATTATGAACACAGAGGTATTTGTGTTATTCCTAGAAAATACAAATTTTAGATAATCCATTCTTTCGCTTTGCATGCTAGCACAAAGGAAAGCCAGGGATGTGAGCAACAGCAAACTAACTTTTGTAAATGGCTTTGTCACACTTGGTACCTTGTGTCACATCAGCACCCTCGGTATCTTGGCTTTCCCCTCTATTAAACAGTACTGGCCTCTATCTTCAGGATGTTGGGAATTTAATGAGAAGGTTCAGTGGCGGTCTCATTCTTTTCTTTTGTCAAGAAAGTAAGAAAGAAAACTGAAATATCTCAGTGTGCAAAGGTAGGAGCCAGACTTTAGTAATTAACTTCAGTTAGTGCCTAGCATAGTGCTGACAGTGAATAAATATTCCTTGTTGGTGATGAAATACTAAATATAAGAACCTGTGTTTCTGGTTCCGCACTGTCATAAAGCTGCTATTATTCAGCATTTATTAGGTACCCACAGAATCTGAGACATAAACATGACAAGTAGAAAACACACAGTGCCTCCTCTAAATTGCAAAAGACAGATGCACAGGAAAGTAGGTGGACCTCGAAATTGTTTCCAAATGGCTGTTTGTAGGAGGATTTAGAGAGTAGGAAAACTAAAAGGGGGGTGGGCCGGGTGGACAGGATGGAGTGTAAGGAAATGGGAGGAGTAAAAGGAGTTAGTGTTTTCATAAAAGGAATGGGGTAGGAGGTCAGGCTAATTTCCAGAATCTTAGGGTCGAAATGAGAGATCCACCGGTGATAATGAAGAACCCAAGGGAATAAAGGGAGAAGAGTGTTTTTCTTTTGTCTCTCTGTCCTCTTGGCTAATGAGGACATGTCCTCCAGCCTCCCTGGTTGGCAGTAAGACAAAAAGCGTGATTCTTTTAAAGTAAGACACTCCCATGCCAAATGAGTAGTTCTGCCATTTACTGGTCTTAATTTCCTAATCTTTGAAATGGAACAATAACACCTCAAAGGCTGACCTGAGAATTAAAGGCGATGAACGGACTACATGGCCCACGCGGATGCCTTGTGCATAGTTTAGGAAGCAAATCCAGGAGTCCTGAAATCTTAGTCCAGTGTTCCAACCTTTGATATCCCAGGTTTCTTGCTTTCTCCTTCTGTTTGTCAAAAGGAGTAAGAGATTTTCTAGAAGGAGAAGATGGAGTTTAAACTAGCAATATTTGTTAATAAATATGTAGACAGGAACTATATCATACTAAGGATCTGTTACAACTGAATCTGGGGCCTGTGAGATTTTAATCTAGTTAGTAATCTTTTAAGCAATCATTAGATGGTGACTAAAAAAAAATCACAGTGGGAGCCTTGTAAAATGGTTCTTGGGACTCTCAAGAGCATTTCTGTCAGTCTTTTCATCAGCTGAGCTGCTCTATATCGTAAGTCTTATTTATAAGGAGGCTTTCAGGCAATTTCACACTGCTTTTCTCTGATGCAGCCCCCAAAAACGTGTAAACCCAAGGGATTAGTAGTGACTTAAAGGGAAAATAGTGTAAAGTTACACCATGAACCGAGGCAGTGCAGCTGCCTGGATGCACGGTTCCCTCGAGCTCCTACAGTGAACGAAACCTATCTAAGTGGCCCAGGCCCCTCCCACGCTGCCAGATCCGCAGCCCTTTGTTACCAGGTGCATGAGAATTGCTCAGTCTCAGGGGGCAGCCGGGTCTGTAATGACCTGCATTGTAGAAACACACAGGAGTCCACTATCTAGGAATGAAAACTTAAATCTCTTTTTACATTTCTTTGCTGACAGTTGTAAAGCAGGACTGGGTAGGAAACAAAATGTTTATTCTGGCAATGTTGGTTTCATAGGTGGCTCAGCTACATTTATTGAGTAGGGCGGTAGCCTGAAATGGAAATGAAATGGGAATATCATCTCAGGGCTATGCAGAAGTCTCGAAAAAGACTGAATATTTCCCGAATGTAACTATCTTGAGGCTGGCATACTTACATTGATGATCTCATCAGACCAATAATTAATAAACGTGAATTAGGCTAATGAAATCAGACAGGGTAAGGAAAGGCAGCCTTCTACTTGTTAGCATCACTATTTTCTCCATTATTTAATCTCTAACAGAAACTGAATGTGCCGCTCGAGATCTAATTGAGCCTATTTGACTTTTTTTTTTTACATTTTTAAAAAAATTGTATCAGAGCCTTTAAAAAGGGGCAAGTGTGAAAATATTAAGAATCTGTAAAATGACACATGCAACATTGGGAACATAGATCAAATCAGGACAACTGCAGGCATTTCCTGCTTCGTTGATTAAGACTAAAGAAATTGCAAATAAAGGATATGATGAAGAGGAATTTCTTTTTTCAGCGCTGAGGTTTTTAAAAGGCAGAGATTCTTCAACCCCAATGGCAGCTTCTTGAATTTTTTGACACGCATAGTTTAGTAAATAATTAAACTGCACTACATCTTCCCTCGGAGGATAAGCACCACAGTATGATCTGGAAAAGTATTAATAATAGGGATCAAGAACAAGCCCTTTGGCCTGCAGAACGGAGCTGTGAAGACTTGAGCTGGAAATGCATGGGGGAGATGCCTTCTCTGGCGAGAATTCACAAGCGGCCCCTGGATCTTACATCTGCAAGGAAAAAAGGTGGAAGTGAGTCTGGTGTGATTTGGTTTCTGTTTGAGTCCTCTCTACCAAAGAAAGCTTGAGAATCTGCAAATGGGATCAAGGGCAAAGGAAGCATGTGCTTCCCATTCTTCTTCCCACTGAGCAGCACGTGGGTAAGGGGAGCCCCCATGTGAACTGGAACTATTCGGGACCCATTCCAGAGACTTCACGTGTTCTCTTGTCTTCTGTTTGAAAGCAAGCGCCAAAAAAGAGACAGGAAGAAGGCATTTGTGAGTAGAGGGTTAAATTCAGCAGTCTGCGTGGATAAAATCACAGTATATCTCCAATTTGATAATATTGGATCTATTTTGAGATTACTTATCAGTTGATTATTGTGCTAATAATTGCCATTAAAATTAATACTACATTTTTGGGAATTAGGCAAAGAGCTAACAAGTTTGCTTTTACACAGAGCTTTCCAAAAGCAATCTGGGTAACTTGTTTCTGGAATGCAGCTGTGTAAGTTTTCATTAACATCTTGCAGGTGGAGCCTAATTTTAGTTCAGCCTTGAGAAGGGGGAATTGTTTTCCTCACGATATGCAGAGCACCACAACAGCAGAGCAGGTGGGGTTTGCCAGGAACTTGTTTACTTTCTTGTTTTTTAAAAAAACAGATTATTCATATAGTTAATCATACAGTTTCTATTTGATTTTAACATGTCTTTAACAGAATAGTCTGGAGTACATTTGACCTACAGTTACTCGAATGTGAAACAAAAGCAATGAAATGGAAAATGATAAGAAAATGAGCAATGACTCCTAAATATAGTAGAGGAGAAGCCAGTGAATGAAGGAAAATTTAGAAATACATCTGTTTGGCTACAAAAGCATTTTTAAAAGCAACCTTCCAGATTCTAGTTTGGCAATTTGAAGTTGGCTCAGTTAAAAAGTTCAATGTGTTTTTTTTTTTTCTGCCATTGCAAGAAGGAAGCTATTAGGGAAAGGAAGCTGTTGCTGGGAAGAGAGGAGGTGAGAGGTCAGGAAGGACAACTGAGATGCAGATTGTTTTCTCTTGCAAGTTCTTCCCTGGCCTTTGAATCTAAGGGAATGGCTGGTAATCGGCTTAAATTTTAGGTCAGAGTAAAAAAACTTTTTAAAGAATCGTGACAGTAATTAAAGACAGTAATTTCTCTTTTAATTTGGGAATTATCTTAAGCTTTACATCAAGTTTCAAGGGTACAAACCCCACAGCTTGGCTATGTTCAGTGTGTTTCACTGCTGCGAACCTACTGTGTGTGTCTCTTTGGATGTGAGGATGGAGTGGTGTGGCCATAGTGCTGCTGCGTGTCATCTGGCTTAAACAAGTGCCTTTGAATTCTTCCACCCTGTGGGGTGTGCATGAAAATTCCATCACCTCCACAGAGAGGGGGCAGCTCCATGTGCATATTTGTTTCTTTCAATTCAGTCTCTTGGAATGGATGGAATTTGTGATTATGCTATATAGAAGTCTATTGTTCTGAACCTTAAAACAAACTTTTCTTAACAGCCCTCTTCTGGACCTTGGAGGTCACCATTCAAGGGCTTTGCCTTTATGAAAGTTCTTAACCTGGTATAAAAGTTTGTCCATGAATGTGCTTCAGAGTGTTCGTGGAAAAGGTTTTTTTTTTTTTTTTCCTGAATAGACATGCATGTGCATTTTTCTCAGAAGAGAGTCCATGGCTTTCTTTGGATTTCCAGAAGGATTTGTAAACCCCAAAATGTTAAGAACTATTGCCTCATGCAGAATGTTTTCAAATACTATCTTTAATGTAATGAAGATACAGTAGTTTACTTTGGCTAATGATTATAACTGCAATACAGTATTTATCAGCCTTCCTCTTATAGTGAATCATAATCTGACTTAGGAAATTTTGCACTTTAAATCTGTCTAGATTCTTTCCCTAGCATATCATAAATCTTTTCCTATCTCTGACCTGTAACCACGCTAAAAGAGCACCTACGAGAATATTAGATTTTCTAAAGATTTGTTCATTTAGTCAACCTAGATTTGTTAAGCACCTGTTATAATTGAGGTACTTTTTGATTTCAGATATATATGACACAGTCTTTCTCCTTAAGAAGTACACAAGCCTGTCCCAGAGACATTCAACTAGGAAAACAAATTCAACCAATTGTTCTGTTTGTAAAGAGGGAAGATGTTATGTGAGGTCCCAGATTTTCAAAACATATTACAGATTCTCATTTTGAAATGTAAATAAAAAGATTAAAAAAAATGACTGTGACCCTTTGGCAATATGACAAGAACCACACCACACCCAAACTTGTTTGTTCTGTCCTCCCATTCCGCCCACCTGCAGACATGGCGAGAGAGGGGGCCGTGGGGGCGACAGAATGGAACTCTAAAAGTGGCTCCTCTCAGAGGAATGCAGAGAAAGGTCATCAAAAGGCAAGAGGAACCAGTGTATTTGAGACTGAGGCTAAATAAGCATTTTTGACTGATTTGATCTTACAGAGTCCCTGAAGCTTCATCAGATTGTGATTTTGCAACTCTCTTGAGAATAGTCCTACTGGGCTTTTCACAAACGCCCTTTTCCTTTTTCCTGATAAGACCCAATTTTTGGACGAGATCTATCCCTTGCAGCCTGGAACTCAGACTCTGTTACTATTTCTTCCAATCCCCACCATCTGAGGCTCTTCTCACTCAGTCCCAAATATTCCTTTGATCCCAATTTATCTGCAGTAATAGGAGGACAAAGAGAAAGGGAAATCATTTTATACAAAGCAAAAATGGAGTACTTCTAATTCTTTCTCACTGTAACCCACACCATCAATAGCAGATCAATCGATTTGATCTTCCCAATATTGTTTTTTGCCTCGCTCAGAATGTAAAATTCAGTATCCAACATCTATTGATTATGAAATGCAGGACTACCTTGGGGAAGATGAAATGGAATTGCAGCCCTATTTCTAGAATGTAAAAAAGTTCTTTTGGCTCTCTAAACACAGAGCTCAGTTTTTTAATAGTCCTAGTTAAAAATCACAGAATTGGCAACCTGTTTTCCTCTTTTCTAGGTTATTCATTTCTTTGTAAATTTTTCCTACTTTCCTTTCTAGGCAAACCTACACTTTTCCTGCTGAGGTTCCTTAATTCATAGAGTAAAATGTCACCGACAGGAAACATGTGATTCATTTCACTCTTGCTGGTAGGTACATTCAGAATATTACTTCGAGAGGTTTATTTCCCATTTTTAATCTAAACCTTATTGGGTTGCCTGCAGTGGAAGCCTGAACCACAGCTGCTAAAATAAAGTCTTTACAGAAGCACTTAAAGAAGACCTGGTTTGTTCTGGTACTGCTTCTGAAGAAGTTCCCATCAGCAGCAGGGTGAAATTTATGAGATTCTTATGAGATTTTTGGTTTCTTAAAAGAGTACACATGCCACAGAGAATCTGAAAGCATTCCATGAAAATCATACAGTCCTGTCAACCAGTGCAAGCACGTGTGCAGAAAACTTAAGAGGTCACTGTTTAGCAGGACCACACTAAAATCATCTGAGACAAGTGAGATAAATCCCATTTGAAGGCTTAAGATGATAGAAAGAGATTCTGCAACTTCAATGGCGGAGCCCTGCCAATATCTAATTGTTGTCTTTAGTTGTAGCACTCATCTTTAGCATTCATTGGTATCAACTCTGCTTGGGTTTTTTTAGCCTATAAATTCGGTAAAGATAAACAAAGCATTAGACAAGAACTCTGTAAGTACATGAGAATCTTTACTTTGTAGAAAAGAAATAATAAGAATAAAGAGTATTTTGATTGCACATACCAATATGCTTGGGTAATGTCTACTCTTAATTTTCTTTTTAGGACTTTGGATTATCAAGAGTTATATAGGCTGAGGCAAAATGGCTTTCATACATAAAAACAAAAAAGCATTTTCATATACAGTATACTCAGTATATATGAAAGCCATTTTGCCTCAGTCTACATATATATAAAAAACCAAATTACATAATGTATTTTGAAAGTGTTTATATCCTTCCTACTGTCAAGGGAAGATCCAATTACTCAAGTAGATTGAATTCCATGGGATGACAGAGGTGTTAATCAATCTTCACCCAGTAGTGCTGGACCAGTTCCATTGACATCAGGTCATTGTATGCTGTGCTCCTTTTTGGATTACTTTTTGACAAAAATAAAGGCAAGGAAGAGCAAACAAGACCCAGATAGTCTTGTTGGAAAAATGAGAATTGGTGACATTAATAATAATAATAATGACACTTAAATTGCAATAGCACATTGTTATTTTCTATGTGTTATATGCAAGATGAGTTGATCTTTCTAATAATCTTTGAGGAAGATTAAGCAAGTATTATCAAGTCATTTTATAGACCAGAAAGTTAGATCAGGTGTTGTAGAACAGATGGCATCTTTTTCACCAGTAGAGTATTTAATAAAACACTAAATTAGATGTCAATATTTTAAAAAATTGGAAATGTCACATAAAAACTTGGATATCTGATTTACCTAGAAAGTTGAAAGTTCTCATACCACTGGACAACACTGGGCCCATACCCCCCATGGCAACACAGTACCACTCCTTCCCATTGCCTTATACCCAGGCTCCTCACTCCTTAATCTTTATTTGCTTGGTCTTTTATAGAATGCCACTTTTGAACCCCTGGTGTAAAAGGATTTTCATAAGGTCATGCGCTGAGTTCATGGCAGAGATAGGCCTAGAGTGCAGGTCTAGTGGCTGCATTCTTTCACCATAAAATGTTCACATTAGACAAATATGTGGCTAGCACATCCTTCTTTCCTCTCCTCCAAGAACCTTCTGCTCCAGTGAACTTGTCATAGTTGCCCAAGAGCCCATGTCTGCATACGTTTGGTGCCGTTCCTCATGCTTTTCACACTGTCTGCCTGCCTCTCTCCCTTCCCGACTCAACCTTAGTCCAAGTGCTCCGCTCAAAGGAACCCTACTCTCTGCAGCCATCTCAGAGCCCATCTGCAGCTTCCTACCTCTCCCCAAGCCATCATTTATTCAGTCTCATCATCTGTCCAATAAATGTCAGGTGAGTGAATAAAGAAAGGAAATAGTATTATGCTAATACATTAGTCTGTACTTGACTTATTTTCTCCCCAGGTCTATGATGGGGTGACACATTATGGCTTCCTATCTGTTTAAATTATGGGTCAGATTATTTAATAATAAAGATTTTGGGAAGAATGGCATTGAACCACATATATCACAGGCAATGTGGACAAAGTTTGGGCAATGTCTCTTTGAGGTAGTCCAACACATGGCTTGTAGATTCAGAATTTTTCACTCATCTATTTATCAAAAATGTTCCTTGTTTGAGCAGAGAAACTCAGGTTTCTTTACCACTTTAGTTTGGTAAATTGGGAAACATTAATTCAAACTCTAGGGAAGGCAGTACTCCACCATGGAAGGAGACAAATTGGTAGGGAAAATTATACGTAGAAAAATGATGCAGAAAAGATAAGGAGTGGCCCTGTTCATCCCCAAAACATTAACATTTACTGTGTTCCAGAAACCAAGCTAGGCCCTGAAGGTAAGTAGATATATAAATAAATAGGTGCAGTGGATATTATGGGGGGCATATGTGGACATCTGTCCAGGGTACAGGAGATACAAAGGAGACAGCAGTCAGTTCTGCCCAGTGAAATCAGTGAAAGTTCCATCAGTAAGTTGACACTTGAGCTGAGTCCTAATGGACACAAGTATATTTTGTACTCATTCTTGATAGGACATTAAGGACTATTTAGCATTACAAAATAAATTTGGAAAATGGATATCTCCTTCATAAGAAATCATAAGAAAAACGCTTGAGGACATAGTGGGTGCATAAAAAAAGCGCCCACTATGTAGATGAAAAATAAATGAATAGAGATGTACAGTCTACAGATTCTACCTGAATTTCAATTCTGGCTCAATTATTTAATAGCAGTGTGATCTTGAAAAAGTTGCTTAACTTCTTTGTGCCTCAATTTCCTCCTCTGTTAAAAGTAGATGATAAAATTATCTACTTCATAGAGTTGTGGTTAGTAATAAATAAGATAATGTATGTAAATGTTGGCACAATACCTGGCACATAGAATTAAAAAGTTAGCAATTAGCATGATTATAATATAGTGTAGTATGAGCCCATATACTATTTTTCTTTGAAATAGTGAGCATCAAAAAAGGATCATACATTTCAAAGCACTTATTAATAAAAACTCAGATAATTAAAACAAAAAAGAAATCTCAAACCTAATATGCCTTGCATCATTTATGTTTCAGTTTTGCATTTTATTCTCACTCATCTTAGATAATGAAACCAGACCAGGTCCCATAATTGCCCTTCTGCAACTAACTGTTCAGTATTCAGTTTCTTGAATTTTTCAGTGAGGTTCATCTTCCAGCCATAATGAATTAGCATAAAACTACCGTGCTGAGGCTTCCAAGACTGCATATTACCAATGAGAACCATTCTTAGCAATAAATTTTACTTTGAAACATTGACTAAAATTGTGAATCTTAAATTTTCTTAAATTGTGTTATCTTAAATACACATACATATATACATACATATATACATCTCTTTTAATAATATATGCATTATTTTATGTTCACCATCAGAATTGATTCTTTTTATTGTTAAACATATTTCTTTTATTAAGAACATTTTAGGAATATTGGAAATAGTATCAATGTGTATATATATAATATTCTTCTGGAAAAATTTTTCTCAAGCCTTGATTTCCTACTAATCCTTTGATTATTCCCACAAAATTCACAGGAAACTGATGAATTAGTTCCTTCTAGATGGGATAAAATAACCTTTTTAAAAATTTTTCACCAAAAAAAAAGAAATCTTTCACATCTGGGGACTTCACAGGCTCTTGCTAATATACCATCCTTTCATTCTGTGCTTACTTACCAGAAATAATCTTAAACTTTTCTATGTAATAAAAAGATATACTATTCTATAAAAGAATTAATATGGTTCTTAAAAATACAGTGTAATAAAAGTAAAATTAGGGAAAAGTCATATCAGTGGAATATTATATGATGATAAGGACTTTATTATTTTCTAATACCCACTCAAACTGGAATAATAAAAATTACCAAATAGAAGCTATTTTCTCTTCCTAAGATATTTTTCATTTTACAAAATTGGGATCATTCACTATATTTCCATCTTGAAGGAAAGAACTTTGACTTACCTTACTAATTCCATGTCTCCCCATGGGTAATCACAGGGCTGAGGCAGCTATGTTTTGAGATTTGAGTGTGAGCTGCTTGAGAATTTCTCCCTGGCTATATTCCTCTGTTGTATTCTGGGCTTTCTGCCATGTTCTTGGGCAACATCTCACACCACCACACTTTTCATATCTCTTTCATGCTTCCCATTTCCAGGTCTTCTTTCCCAGACTGACAAATTGTATGTAATTTATTACAGAGAAACGTAGCCCCTTCTTTATCCAGTACTGCTCATCAGGCCATGCCAGAAGGACCTTGACTTTGTCAATTTGAGTGTCTCCTCCGGATTTATCTAGTTGTTTTCCTCAACAAAAGAACCATTCATGTATGGTATAAGTAAGCGTTGCTTCTCCCAAGAAGACAAAAATAGTCATCTTTTTTTGTTGTTGTTTTTTTATGAAGCAGCATTGAAGGTTTTTTTTCCCTCTCCACTATGTAGATTTTTTTTTTCCAACAGATATTTTTAGAGCATGTTGTATATGTAAGGCTTTGTGCAGAACAATTCAGTTTTTACCTTACTTTCAATAACTCACATTACAGGAAGTGAACCCAATAAGGTGAAACAGATAGGTATATAAATAAGTTCTAGCGTCTTCAAGAAAGAAGGAACTTCAGATGTGCTCATGGAATCTCTGCCAATTATTTTTGAAGTGTCAGGAAGAATGGGGCAGAGGCAAGAAGACTAAAGATGAATTGATAATGATCTGATTTTACTAGAAATGAAAGGTAGATTTTGAGAACTTTTAACCAATGAGTTTGACATCAGTCCCTAGCAAAATTTAGGCAGAATTATTAAAGTAAAAATGAGCCTTTAGAAAAGATGGCAGTGACTATTAAGAATTAGTACAGGTTCACTAAGAACAAAGCATCCCCAAGTAAACTAATTTACTTTCACTCTTCAAAAGAGAGAATATACCTGGATTTTGACAATTCTGTTAATCAAAATTCTCATATGTTCCTAGAAGATAAGTTAGAGCTACTTTATAGTATGGTTAGGAAGTTTCCAAAATGGCAGAATTACCTCTTTAAAAGTGATTAAGAATGAACTTTGCAGTCAAAGAGCCTTAGGGATTCAAATTGAAGCCCTGAAATTTATCTCTATCAGCCATGTAAATTTGTGAAAGCTGCATAAACTTCCTGAACCTTAATTTCCTCAGTTGTAAGGAGGGATTAAAATGATCTATGTCATAAGGATACTTATTAAATGACATAATGTGCATAATTGCTTTTTACCCATTATTAAATAAATGCTCAATAAAAATGATAGGTGGTGTGTTTTATTCTCATTACCTAAGGCTGATTGTTGTCAATCTGCAGAGAAGTCTCTGAGATACGCAATAGTACTTTTTTGCCAGTGATCTGAAAGAAAACATGGAAGGCATAACAATTACACTGGCAGGCTCCTCACTGTGCTGTGCACTCGTTCAGGAAAGGGACCGTGTCTTCTTGGTGTCCTCGGCACCTGACATATTGCCTCACCCATAGGAGTCTACTCAGATGTCTTTCAAAGAATGACACAAAATGAAATATGGCAACCAAGACATTAGATGGCAAAATCAGGATTAAAAAATGTTACAGATTAGAACAATGGGCCGGTACCAAAGATGAACTCTAGAATGGATAGATATAAAGTCCACTGTTTCCATTCAAAACACCAGTTGCAACAAAGACAAGTTGTAAGAGATTTGATTAAACAAGTTGTAAGAGATTTGTATGAAAAAGATTTAGACATTTTAGTTTTGTAAAAGGTAAAGAACTAAGAGTATGATAATGATGCCAACCCCTTCTCAGAGTGCATTTCCTGCCTCTGTAAAATTCTAAATGATTAGAAATAGAGTCCAGAACAAGGCAGGCATCAGTACCCATGTATTTTGCATAATTAGACCACATTTCAAATAATACATTCAGTTCTGACTACCACATTTCAGAAAGACATGGACAAACTGGAATCTATCCAATATGGTGATAGGCCCTAAAAGCCCTATCATATTATAATGATTAAAGGAATGTTCAGTCTGAAAAAAGAGTAGACATAGAGAAAAATGATAGCCATTTTTCAAATAGTTGAATAACTTTCATGTGGAACGGGGATCAAATTTATCCTTAGAAGCTTCAGAAAAAAAACTCAAACCAAAGAATAGACAATTCACGAAGGTATTGGTCAAAAATAAGGAATATCTCTATTTAACAGGAGAATAGATTGTCCTAGAGGTAATAATGTATTCTTTTAAAAGTTATTTAATTTTAATTTATTTAACAAATGATTACTGTTCACATTTAAGTGCATACCATGTATAAATCCTATATACAAAGGGAGCCTTCAAGAGTTTGCAGGTTAGTTGATTTATATCATGTATAATTTCCACACATATATATTTAGAAGTATAGAAATATATCTCTAAACATTTACTTAGCAAATATTTATTGAAAATCATTACATGTCAATTTTGTGCTAGATGGTCAGCAAGTTGAAGCAAGGGCAATATTATACAGGAAATTTTTGCTTGGGTGGGATATTGCATGAAACTTTGATATTTGAGATTAAATCAATTTTAAAAAAGCACAGTTTGCTGGATTTAAATGTCACTAAGGAATCCAGGGGTCTAAGAAAATTAAAATTCCTCCTCTAGAGTACAGTAGTACATTGACAAAGTGGGTTGAAATTAAAAGTCAAATGCACACCCTTTACATCTATTGAGCCCCATATTTTGTAGACTTTGTTCTGATCATGTTATTCTTACATGGCAAATAATACATATACTTTTGGCATGTTTCTAAAATCTTGTCTTGCTTCTTCAATACCTGAATTCCATTTACACATATGCTATAAAGAAATATGTAGCCAACCAACCATTTTTTTTAAATACCATAATCAACAATTTAAAAAAATTATTGAGTGTCAACTGTCTACTATCCCTTAGGGAGCAAAAAAGATTCCTTTTCCTTAAGAAGTTTAGAAAATATTTCTCCTACTATCTGTTTATCCTTAGAAGTAAAAGAATCATAGCTAAAAGGTGTATTTGATTTGCTCTCAGAAAACTTAAGAACAAAATGTATAACATATGCAGTGGTGTTCATTTTAATTGTTTGGGGAACTCTGATTTTATTTTTTCTTTGCTTTTTGTTTTGCAAGCACTTGGTTTAAAAAAAATTAAGATACAGTAATTCTCTATGTTTAAAGAAAGCTATATTTTTAAGGAATGAGCATCAAAAAGAACCTATTTTTTGCTAAATGGTTAATTAGAAGAGGATGGTTCTAAAAAGGAAACAAACAGAAAGCAGTAGAACTGCCCAGTCTTGCTCACTGCAGCCCGATCCTGATTCAGCAAATAGGTATTCGCCAGCAGCAATGAGCATTGTGTACTACAATGACGGTGCTGCTTAACTCGATACTGTTCCCACACTTCAGTCAGTCGGGCCCGGTGCGTGGGTAACTCATGAAGTCACTGGGTAGCAAAATATTGAAAGCAATGGAGGTTATGAGGGTTTAGAGACAGGTGGAACTGGCTACATGATCACAGCCACACCTACCTTTTAAAATGTACTTGGCAACGAAATTCATGCCAATATGACACCTGTCTGCTTAGGAAATTCATGACAAGACAGAAGGGCAGCCTTGGGATCATGATAGTGTTGTGACTGTGATCTCCTCAGGAGCCTCTGGGAAAGGCTTGGTACTCCTTTCTTACTTGTATGCCAACTGGAACTCGAAGGGAGCTTGGTAACTGATGTTCTATGTGGACCCAGAATTACAACTGATAAGGTAAGGGCAATTATATTATCTCTTCGTTTGATCATTAAAGACAGATTATAAAGACATTTCCTACTCATCTTCCCTTTCAAATGTAGATTACTAGGGCAATCTTGGCAGTGTATTCCAGGATCATGAACTTGAGGGATAGAGTTGTCTAGTGTCTACTCTAAAAAGAGACATCTAGCCTCTGCAATAGTACAGTTTCTGGCTAATGGGATGCAGAGAAACGAGGAAGACGGTGAGCTGTGCTTGAGGGATAAGGAGTGATTTCAGAGGAATGTGTCGAGGCAGCTCATCTCCTGAGGCCCTACACGATGAAGTTTTAGTAGCCACCTATATTCAGAGATTTAAATTTATGAAAAGAGAATCGTCATGATATCTTAATTGTTCTGAGGATTTCTTTTCAAAAGAATTGTCACAGAAGCAGTTCCTTCGGAGGAATGAGAAACTAAAGGAGATGGCTTTCTTGTGCAAGAGTTGAGGAAAGCCTTCTATCCTAGAAGTTAACGTTTACGGATCTCTTTGGCAAATAATAGTCTCTGTTTCAATTCCATTCTGTTTGGTGAAGATTCAAAAAGTCTTAATCAAATCTAGCAGTCATCGCTGCTTCTTTCTCTCCTAATCTCCCTGATCTCGAATTATGAGATCCTTATCTCTTAAAATAAAACACCATTTGTTAAAGCCTTTTCAAAATTAAGACTAAAACATCAAAACTAATTGTTTGTTGGCATTGAATAAACAAATTTTTTAAGTTTGATGAACCATTTGTAAGCTCTAATCAAGTAGGTGGAGTCAAAAAGAGGGGAGGGAACCCACCAAAACAATGCACGTAATTTGTTTGTGCTATTATTTGAGATAATTACAAAGCAAGTGTTCAAAAGCTGTTCTTTATCTTTATAACAGAAAAGGGAAAAATGAGAGAGAAAAAGTATAAGAACACCCAGCCATTGTCAGCTGCTCTCTAAAATGTTGCCGGATTCACAATTGTTGAACATTTAGCATTACTAAGAATGCCCGGGACACAGTGTCATGTTGAATGCAGAGTGATGACTTCATAGGAAGGCAAAGCTGAGAATATGACCAGTTTGCAGTCACAGAAAAATCAGCTTTAATTAATTTGAGTGCCAGCTCTGTGTATAATTACACAGCATGAGAGTTTGCATGCAAATGCGGAAATGCTGATTGTTCAAATACTTGCACTTGCTCATTAATACGTTGGGACTAAGCGGGGCTGGCAAGCAGACAGGGCACAGCACACACGGTGCCTGCAGGCTAATTCGTATTATACCGTAGTTAGCAAACAGATTTCAGATGTTTCTCCTTTCTTTAAATAATAAGCACAAAAATATGTATGTCATTTTCATCTGTGACTTACCTTGTTGTCTTCTTGATTAAAATAAAATGTTTTGGGTTTTTAAAAAATTGTTGAGGAACAATAAACATTGCTATAACAGTGATTTATAACTTCTTGATGTCAGTAATATTTATACCAGTTCTAAGATATTTCTATCAGACATTTCATGTAATTATCCAAACTGGTCATATTTCATAATTGGTAAAACTGTATTCAAACAAGGTGAATTTATGATTAAATCCGAGAAGGAACAATGCGATGGTCGCAGTTGAATTACCTACTTGTCTGTCGAATCTAGTCTCTTGCAAGGAGCATCGCGTAGGCTAG
This sequence comes from Avahi laniger, assembly GCA_963575035.1. Classification (NCBI taxonomy): domain Eukaryota; kingdom Metazoa; phylum Chordata; class Mammalia; order Primates; family Indriidae; genus Avahi; species Avahi laniger. The sequence goes on along the minus strand of CAUYSK010029194.1, from coordinate 5,830 downwards.
GTCCAGAGGCTCCAGGACAAGGAGTGATTTCTTTGTGAAAGTACCTAATCCTAAAATGTCCTGCAGTGAGAGTTCCCATTCTGACCTCTGAATTTTTTAGTACAGATCAGCTTCAACCAAATTCCTAACTACTTTGACAACACTCCAGGGGGAAAAAATATCTTCCTAAATAAAAATCCTAGGAATATCTGATACTTCCTTCAGAAAACGGTGTAAGGAAATAAAGAATTTGCCCACATTCCCAAAATCTGGTAGCACTACCAGTGCTGTCTATTTTCTTGCCAACATTTCAATGCACTGGAATTCTACAAATATTTATGGGACACCTATTTTTGTCACACACTGAAAATCAGAGAATATACAATAGTAAGGTAAGCAAGGTAGGACACAGTTTCTGCATTGGCTGTCTCTTTTCTCTCAGGAATTGTCTCAGGAAGGAACCTAATTCAGTTTCCCTAGGAAATACATGCTATTAGCAGCTATTACCTTGGGGAAAGTCCACATTACAGAAATCTGAATCTGTGGCCATCCATAAACACAGTTCTCATGGCCCTTCTGGCAGACTAACTTGCTCTCTGATATTTCTTCAACTCTATTCTTGTGTAAGATGAAGGGAGCTGCTTCTATCCCCAGGGCTGAGTGGAAATTTAAAGGATATGTGAAACAGTCTATTAGGCAAGCCCAAAAGTTTTATAAGAATATATTGAAGAGGAAGGCTGTCATACCTTTCCCTGACAGGCAACATCTGTAAGAATAGTCATTTCTCAAGATAAAAAAAAAAAAAAAGGTAGAAACAACATGTAGACGGGTATGGGGCAGGTCACACCATTTGACCTGACCAAAAGTAGGCAGGGATCTACCTAAGTGTTCTCAATATGACAAGCTGAGGAACATTGGCCAGAGAGCATGGCACTTCCTTCCTAAAAAAATCTGCCAAGGACTTCCTATAGATATGGTATGTGTATATGTACAAAGATGGAAGGTAAAAGCACTGATATGTACCACCTAGGCTCTCACTTCATTTTTCAGGGTAGTCATAACCCTCTCATGCTACCTATCAAAAATATGCAAGAAGAAAGAGGAAAATCCAAGATAGTGAAAGAACTCAAGGGTATCTTCAGGATGTACAACACAATAATTTGGGAACAGTGGTTGTCCGGGGCTAACTATGAATTGCAAGTACCCTGAGCTCAAACAGCTTTTCCTCATAGCTCTGTCATGATCAGATACCCATGATCAGAAAACAAAACCAAAAATAAACACACTGAAAATATTCCCAAAATATGTATGCTTTAAGAAAATTCCACCTACTGGGACCAAAATATTAAAAAATATTTGTTATGTGGATATGTTGGCATCTTCACCAAGGACAGTTAAAAAAATATTAGAGGAGTTAAAAAAATTTTAGTGGAGTTGTGGAGATGTATTCATGGATGATGCAAATGATTTTTAAGAAGTAATTAAAAGTTAGAAAAGAGAATAAATTTGTAGAAAAGAAAAAAGAAAATTTATTCTGGAAAGTGTTCAGGAAACCTGAGGAAGTTCTCGCCACAGAGATGAAGAAAGCTTGTCACCCAGTGTAGAAGCGCAACACACCGGGGTGGTGCAGGATAATCAGCTGTGCCGATTGTTACAGAGGGAAAACACAGAAGGCCAAAAGCAGCTATGAGTCAGCAGTGATTAGGTCAACAAGAACCGTTTCCATAGATTCATGGGTAAGAACCCATATTTCACGGGCATGAGAAGAACGAAGGTGAGAATCACTGAAGATAACAAATGTGAGGAATCTCTATTCAGAAAGTGAAGGGGAAGAAGTAAGGCCAATAAATTTTTTAGGAAGGGGGAGATTTTGTCATATTTGTAGAAGAGACAAGACTTAGAGGAGCAGGAGTAATTGGAGCTATAAGGGGAAATGTTATCACTGGTGGGGCAGGTGTTGGGAAGAGTTCGGGTAGCCATGATATCCACAGAGGGTTTTGCCCTGGTGGTGGTGTTATTGTTTTTATCCTACTCCAAGAGAGAAAGGAAGAGAAGGTCGAGACACAGAAAATCTGAGGTGGAGGGGAGGAAAGTCGTGAGCGTATGTGCCAGGTGTCTCCGATCTAGTGAGGATGTTGGTGAGATCATTTCCTGGGAGGGCATAGGAAAGGGTGGACATGACACAGAGATTAAAGTGACTTTACTTTCTTACCGAAGAAAAGGTAGAGCTAAATAATTTTAAACATTTTCCAATAAAATTGGGTGAAAAATTAGTGAGAACGAAGAAATGAACACTGGTCATTGTGAAAGCTTCACTTAGACATTAACTTGTGCCAAGTGAAGTGAGGAATGAGACCGGACCTGTAATTACCTAACAATTTATAAGTTTGCATGTTCCAATATCAGTACACCTAAAGCTTTTTTTTTTTTTTTTAATAGTTTAGCACTTTGTATTCTACACCGAGGCAAGAACTGTGGGGATGATATCCACACAGCAGTAGAGGAGACAGATAACGCATGGAAGAGCTCAGTCTTCAAGGAAAACCTATCATTTCTCTGGGGCTACCCCTTCCCTTTGCGCACTTTTGGCCTTGCTGGTGACACTAAATATATTAACTCCAGGAGAAAAGCCTGTATGAGCCTAGGTCTCCCTTCATCATAGTACTTCCCTGTTACACAATGCAGATTCCTGTTGGCTCATTCTGCCTGGGTGAGACACCAAATTCAGGGCAGCCATCTCCTGAAAACCACTGTTAAATGTAGTACCTGCGTATTACTTGGCAAATAGAGAAGTCCCCAAAGGTCTGACTCTCTGCTTAATATGTCTGGAATTACCATGAGCATTTTAGAATAGGTGCATCTTAGGCTTAGCTGGCTCTTCCAGTTTCCCTGCCTGTAGACAGGAGCGTAGCACATCAGCCTGTAAGTGGCATCCCCTGGGAGCGGCAGGCCTGGGCGTGGTATAACAGGGGCACTGAGCCTTAAGATGTTCCTGGAGAGAGTGGTGGATGTCCGGGCCCCCAGGGATCAGGCAGTAGTCAGTAGGCAAAGGATCGAGACAAAATTGTCTCAGAATGCTTCCAGCCTGCCATTGGCTGCTTCTTTCAATTTCCTTTTTCTCGGGTCCTCTGGCCCTGCTATCCTTTGCCCCACCTTTCCCAGATCCCAAATCTAAGGGTCCTGTGGACCAGGTAAAAGAGTTTGTAGCATGTACAAAATAGGGTAGGTTGATGATTTTTAAACGAAAGAATGATACCTAATTCAAAACCAGTGATCTACTTTGTCTCAGGCACTGCAGTGTATGTGGGGGATTTGAGGATGAACACATCAGGCCTTGCACTTAAGGAATTCATCCTCTTGTGAAAAGACAACCCTGTTAGATACAAATACTCGAAGATATAGAGGCACCAAGAAGAGGAAAAGAGAATGGTGACAGAAAAAGGCATTTCTTCTGTAGGAAATGAAAAATATTGGCAAAGCAAATGCCTGAAGCAAATGCATTTAGATATGAAAATGCATATAAACGTGAACAAAACTGTATTTTAAAAAGATTTTTCTGGCAGCAATATATAAAGTTGTTTGCATGCAGAAGAGCCTAAAGAGCGCTTAGGAAGCTATTGACAGTCTATAGAAAACAGGGGACAGAGAAGAGGATAGAGATGGCAGAGATGCCTCAGAGGAGACATTGACAGGGTTTTGCAAATTCTTGCAGAAAGAGACAGGAAAGTTATCATACTTGGCTTGAAGGTTTCAAACTTTGATGACGACATTTAGAAAAAAATAGGAAGCATAAGTGGAGATGAAAATGTGAGAGGGAAGATATTGGATTCAAATTGGACCTAAGGGGTTTTTTGAGGCGCCAGAGCCTATCTTTGCAGAGAAGAGCGGTGTGCAGGGGGAAACCCGCATCCAGCACTCTGAGGAGATAATAGAGCCCAGGGGAGAGCTGTGGGGATCATTGTAGACAAGGCCCAGAGAGTAGATGAGATCATCAAGGAAGAGAGAGAACAGGAGAGGAGAAGGCTGAGGAACAGACCTTTAGGCCACATGTTTGGAGAATGTGACGAAGAGGGAGAGAGAAGTTGCAGTCACACAGTTAAAAAGAAAACCGAGAATGTCCAAAGAAAGGAAGGAAGGGTGGAGAGTTTCTGGAAGGAGAGCCTGATCAGGCAACAAGGAGGAGACACAGAGAGGGAAGCTGAAATATGAGAACACTGGATGTCACAACAAATTAGTCATTGATGACTTTCAGGAGAAAGATTTCATCAAGAGAGATTTCTCTTCATGGGAAGAGAAGTCATATGCTGGGTGATAAGGACTTACCGCAAGTCTCCAGCAGGTTGGAATACTGAAACTAAAGCAAAGCATTAAGTTTTCTGAGAGTTAATCTTAAATTGGAGGAAGACAAAGTAAAGCTTAGGGACAAGGTCAGAGGGCAAGGCGAGCAGCGCCAGTGTAAGGTGGTCTGCTGCACCATTTTACCCAGCCAGAGGCCTGTCGTAATTCTGGTTTCTCTCGAGCTCTTACTTCCCATCCTCAAGTGAAGGTGGGTGGCAGTTAATGAGGAAGAGTCGATGATGTTCGAAGATGACTAAGGTTAATTATCTGGAAAAAAAATCCAGTGTACAATTAACTGGAAGAAAAAAGATGACTAAGGCTGTAAATAACAATCTGTCTCTTCCTTCAATTCATGCTCAGGAATTAAAGGAATTTTTTCTTAAGAAAGTCATCTCCACTTCACCCACTATTCCTGGCCTACTTTATCTTTTTAAACACAGTTCATCCTCCTAGGTGTATGTACAAATTTCTTGTCTTGTGTGGCCAGCCCATTTGAAAAGGTCTCGATGATATTCCTTTCATGTTAGAGTGTGTTCTCCAGCTCCTGGTGATTTTTAAAGGCTATGGAATTCTCAGAGTAGCTTTGCTACTATCAATGCAGAAAATTCAGTAGTCAGTTTCCTTATCTTATTATGCTTACCTTGAAAGAATGATAATCTAGAATGTCCTAAATGCACGTATGTCTTTCCTTGGCTTTTGCTCTAAATGTATTTCTTTTTCTTTTTTTTGGCATCCACATAGTGGATGCATAGTACTCAGACTTACCCAAAGCAATCCAATAACAAATAGCACCATATTACCTGTGAGTAGAAAATTATTTTTGCCCTATTCAAATATTTTTATTAGCCACAAATCCTCTTCAAATATATACAGATGGCTGTTTAAGTGTGTAGCTGAGGTGTGATATCTAGATCGCTGGAAGAGGATATAATTATGTGTTGAGGTTATCAAAGTTTGTTAAGGTTAACTAACTCTGTGTTATCAAAGAGTTATGTAGTAGGAATGTGAATTATCAGTGTGTCATATTATCATAGCATCCAATTGCACATAGTTTGTGTTCTACTTTTCAAAATACAAGTAGCTGGGGTTTTTTTCTCTTTTTTGAGACAGTCTCACTCTGTTGCCTGGGCTAGAGTGCCATGGCGTCAGCCCAGCTCACAGCAACCTCAAACTCCTGGGCTCAAGCAATCCTTCTGCCTCAGCCTCCCGATTAGCTGGGATGACAGGCATGTGCCACCAGGCCCAACTAATTTTTTCTATATTTTTAGTTGTCCAGCTAATTTCTTTCTATTTTTAGTAGAGATGGGGTCTCGCTCTTGCTCAGGCTGGTCTTGAACTCCTGAGCTCAAACAATCCTCCTGCCTCGGCCTCTCAGAGTGCTAGGATTACAGGCGGGAGCCACCGCGCCCAGCCTACAAGTAGCTATTTTATATGCTTAGGCTTGTTTTCTATTTCTTTTCAGTTGTAAGAATATCTCTGCCACTTACATAATTTTGCAAAGTTTTTATTTGTG
>CAUYSK010029193.1:0-17790 GCA_963575035.1 Avahi laniger | reverse complement strand
GAGTGTCATTGTGTTGCCCAGGCTAGAGTGCCGTGGGGCCAGCCTAGCTCACAGCAACCTCAAACTCCTGGGCTCAAGTGATCCTCCTGCCTCAGCCTCCCAAGTAGCTGGGACTACAGACAGGCGCCACCATGCCCGGCTAATTTTTTCTATATATTTTTAGCTGTCCAATTAATTTCTTTCTAATTTTAGTAGAGATGGGGTCTCGCTCTTGCTCAGGCTGGTCTAGAACTCCTTAGCTCAAACAATCCGCCCGTCTCGGCCTCCCAGAGAGCTAGGATTACAGGCGTGAGCCACCAAGCCCGGTCAGCTTCCAATATTTTCAACTGTATGTGCAGAAGAACCATAATCCTTCTTTACAATTGTTTAGTTGTTTTTCACCTGTTGTCTGCTAATGCCCTAAACTCAAATCTTCTTAATTCCCTTTTTACCTTCGTATTCCCCTAATATTAAAATAGTCTAGTACAGAGTAAATGGTTGACAAATATTTACCAAATAATAAATATATATGTCCAAATATGGCATTCATAATTTATCCTACTGAAAATAATTTTTATCATAACAGAGCCTACCTTTCTCAATTAGTGATACAATTTTTAAAATTTCTTGATTAAAATGCATATTTCTTGGCTTATACTAAGAAATTGTAATTGCTTCAGTTTCTGGTAGAGATCCAGTGTCTGACTTTTAACAATCATCCCAGAGAATTTGAATGCAAGTGATCCAGGAATTAAGGATTCGAAAAACACTGCAGTAGATGTCGATGTAGATTCTATGTGAACATCACCAGCCCAAGATTTTATCCCATATCATATTCCCATCTATGATCAAATGCCTAGGGTGAGGAGGGTCAATAAAAGCTGTAAACAATCATGTAAATACTAACAATTACTTCTCAAGGTGATAAAGAATAAAATAGAGATCAATAGTGGAATACTTGTGTCAAAAATCTATGCTTCTTTTGTAAAATGCTTGCCTGAAAAACTCAGGCTTATAATTTATCAAGCAAAGCATTGCAAAAGGAATAGATGCTAAACTAGTAAGTCTGTAATTTGGGATAAATAAAGGGTATACACATCTGAAGGAAGCTCAATTACATTCTGGGTTTATAAGCATGCAGTATGATAATCCAGCAAAAAAGGCTACTTAGGATCCACAAATTTCAGGGCATTAGCAGACCTTTTAGCCAAACTGAAATCTCACATAGATTTATTTTTCCCAAAATTGTGTTTTATTTTGTTTTGCTTCTTAATTTAATTCTCAAAGAGCCCTCTGGGTTATCTGTTCTAACGTAAACTCTGTTAGGACAGAAACTGGGACTCCTTTAATTTTAGGGGCCAGATACAAACATACGACAATGCTGTAAGTTACAAGTGGTTATGAGTGTCTCTGTACAGGCCACTTTGATGCAATGAATTTTCCTGCGTAGCAACTATTCATATGTAAAGTTAAACTCTTTGCCTGGTGACACCATTTATTCATTCAAATAATTTTTGAAACTCTATTAAATGTCACGAACCCTGTGAGGTACTTAGAATGCAAAGGTGAATTGACTCAAGTCTCTACTTTCAAAGGCCCCCATTCTGTTCATTGGGGGCCAACAGTGACTCTGTTCATTACAGTAATAGCATAGTGATACAGGAAAACGTAAGGCATTGTGAGACTACCTACCCAAGAAGGGCACTATCTCAGGCTCAAAGAAAGGAAGGGATGTTATAAAATATCTGTAGAAGAGGTGATTCCTCAACTAAGTTTTAAGTAGACAGAATAGGAGTTAAACAGGCGGTACTCAGGGAAGGTAACACGAGACATTCAGAATATACATGCGAGTGATAAAACATGAGGCTGGCAAGTCCTGAAGGACCCAGAGGATCGTGTATTTTATGTTACAAGCCAGGTGGAGTTTTGAACTGTTACAGCCAGACAATGGAATTCTCAATGGAACAGGGAATCACTGTGAGGACAACATATTGATAATGGAGCCTTCTTTTAGAAAACGTGACATCCTGGATATGCTTTTCATTTAGGACTGTTGGCACCAAAGACAGGGAGATCATTAAGCCAGTAGGTTTTACTGCTACTATGTGTAATCATGTCAGAAAAACACTGGTCCATAATGGAATGTAAGAGAATCATAAAATGTGGTGCTCATTCTTGGTTATTTCTCATTGCTGTCCTTCCTCTTAAGACAAATAAATATGTAGCTAAAATAAATGGTTAATAGTCATCTTTTTTCTAAGGTCTTCCAGATTGGGTGGGGGGGAAATATCAACAATCTATCTTTGAGTAACTTTTTGTTGCAGGCTGATGGGTTTACATTTAGAAGAAAAAAGCTTTCATGGTCCATGGGAGAATTGTGGTATTTTGAAATGTTTTAGCAACAATATTTCAGGATGACATGATCTTCCAGCCTCTCCCATTCCTGTTTGTCTGTGATTATATACTTCTATAGCACTCTGTATTACTCCACTCACAGTCCCCCTTTTCCCATCATTTCTATTCAAATTAGAACTTAAAACATCTTAAGTTGCAGAACATCTTTTCATAGACTTGTTCATTTTTAAAGGAAATTAGGTGGAGACCACCCATGATTAGAGAAGCAGTAGGTATACACTAAAGGGCATTTGTCCTCAAGATTTATCTTTTGCTCATGAATGACCTCATCATGAAAAGAATTAGCATAATTTATATCAATAATTTGTTTCTGTGATGTGCGAAGAAAATAATATCCCACAATAAATTAAAGCTGCCTTTAGGACTGCATTTTATCAGCTTATTTACCCTTAATGATATTTGCAACTGCAAAGTTACATTAATAGAGTTATGAAAATGGCCCATGGGCTGAAGCCCTGTTAGTTTATAGTCCAGTAGGAATGGTGCTCTTATCTGAGAGATTAGAAAGGCTTAGCTGAATTCCACTTGTTAATTATAACACTTTCCTGATGGTTGTGAAGATGCCTCTAATCCTCTAGTTTTCCAAGCTTGGGGTCACCTAAGTGGAGTTGCTATCTTTTGTGTAAACTGGTCAATCATTTGCCAAACAGATGCGTTTGATTTGTCTTTTAAAGTGACCTTTTGACTTGCAATCATCCACATTCTCTTCATGTTTTATTTCACTTTATTTTACTGGAGAGCATTTTAGAATGTTTGTCATGAAAAGTGCTACATAAATATTAATGTATTGATAGTGTTATGGCTTTTCAAACCTATATTTCATGTCATGGGCCTTAAGAAGCACAAAATTCACTGACTGCACAGAAAATATAGGTATAATGGACTCACCGAAATGCCCAAAATGTGATAAAATTTATGAATTATTAATCCCATGAAAGTCAGTATGATCCTGCTTAAATGCCAAATATTTTGAGCCATTCTTGGATTGTTTTACTAACAGAGATAGAATTTGGGATGACAGATACAATACATATAATGTGCCCTATAATTTTTGAAGTTTAAAGTTAATTTGAAGGTAAATAAAGTAAACAAACACAGAAATTAGGATGCATCTAGTATGAAAAGGGCACTTCTACTTAAAGCTACCTGGTCTTATCTCAACTCCTCTGGCTGTGCTCTGCACCCCACAGGAGACCACTAGGTCAAGAGTCAACAAGGTCAACAATTGCTTCATGCACATGAGGCATTCCCAAAATAAATGTTTGGATAAAAAATAAAATCACATTTAAGGAGTATCCCATATAGCCAAAAAGTGATGAAAATAGCTCAACCTGTGATATGCTCTACCTGTTGCAGCATATGGGAAAATTTAAGGAAAAAGAGTTTCTGTAGATTACAAGTGCTATATTTAAATACAGAATTTTCTGTATTTAACTGTATAAAGCTATATAAAAATGACAATTTACTAAGTGCCTTATCATTATTTAGCTAGTAAGAGGGCTAAATCCATAGGAAAGAAAGTAGATAAACTGGATATTCCCTCCTCTAGAAGAGTTTGACAAGTACTAACAACAGGAACGGCATTGTACTAAGCTCTATAGTGAATACGAAATGAGAATATCAAGCTTCTACTCTTGGTGCACTTAACATATTGTTCAGGAAGACAAAGAAAACATGAAAATATACACCTAGAAAATAGAAACAAGTTAGGATTCTCCCAGGTAAGAATAAAAACTGCCTTGGTAAAGTGAGTCATAAAGGTTGCTCAGAGTAGCTATTTCTTGACTTTGGTTTGGATGGAAATGACTTTAGCGCATTAATGAAAAGAAAACTGGATGATTCACTCAGCGGGAAAACGCAGCACGAGGCCAGCCGGAAGACTAAGACGTAGTGAGAGACATGCAAGATGCTGAAGTGACCAGTCCCACTTAAATGAACAACTGAATAAGGCTTTATTTTCATCTCACATGGATAGAATACATATTAGTCTTGGAGTAGTGATATGCCAATATTTCAATAGCAGTCTTCTCCCCACCACTTTTATATCATAATTGTTCTTAAAGAGCATTTTACAGGCTATGTCCTATGCTAATAACAGAATATATTTATCCCATGTAGAATTACATCAATTCCATGAAATAGGTGTTTTTATTCTCCTTTAGTGGATAAAGAAAATGAGTTTTACAAAACTTGTAAACTGTAAATTATGCAGCAAACAACATGGACACTCCATCTAAATTTTCCATAAGCTCCTCTCAAAGTGTGTATATTTAGCTCAATTACTTAAATTCTTAACTTCAGATTTCTGCTTAAAAAGTAAAGGCAGTGGGCCTGAGTTTCAAAGCTTTCCAGCTTTGATGTTTAAGTTTCATGTAAGTTTCCCTTTCCTTTTGCTCCTTTCATTTCATTTCAAAGGAAAAAAAAACAAAACCAAAAGTAAAGATTTTGGTCTCTCTTGGACCAGATCCTTATATAGATGAGAATAAGATTTGTCAAAAACAAAAAAAAACACAAATATGCTGCTAATTTTAAAAGAAATAAACAAAATTCCATGTAACAAGCAAAACAAATTATACTAAATGATCAACCAAGACATATTCTGATTTAGATTTCAAGGAAAAAAATAATTTGAAGTTTTAATGAAAAAAAATTTAGAAATTTTAAAAGGTTAGGATGAAAAGAGGGAGAGGGTGTCTGGTATAACCAACACTAACTCAAGCTTCTCCACAATAGTATCAAACAAAATCATGAAGGAAAAAAATAGTGTTAAACCCAACCTACTTTACACAGTTAAGTATTCAAATTTAAGGAAAGCATTCTAAAATAATGTACTTGGAAAGTATGGTTCCTTTTTGAAAATAATATAACCGTGAAATTTAGTCACAAATGATAGATGGAAAGTACAAGGAGAAGAAAAGGAAGAGGAAGGAGGAAGGAAGGGGACGAAAACAAAGAAGGAAAAGACGAAAAAGAAGAAGAGGACTAAGAGGAGGAGAAATTGGTTGAAGACAAGAAATATAAATACACACACACACATTTCTGAATACTAATCTACATGGAAATAAAATTTTAATAGATGTTTCAAAGCTTGTCACTAAAGAATAATCACATAAAAAATTTAAGTCGAAGAGGCATGAAAAATCCTAACTTAATATAAAAAAACTCAAATTGGTTCAAAAATATATAATTCATCCTATATTATAAACTGATAAAGAAGGATTAAAAGTAAAAAGATGAACAGATTTAGAGAAAGCAAATTCTATTAAGAAGAAAGTCACGGCAATAATATTGATTTCAAAGAAAGTTTAATACAAAAAATGTTAATGAAGCAAGGAGAATATACAATGTGATTATTACTCCAATAATAAATTTTTATACAACAAATAACAAAGCATCACATTACCTAAATAATGAAATGTAGGAAATGCATGGAAAAATCAATAGAAAGCAGATATTAATTTATATCAATAAGCCCATGAGAAATCTAGTAAACAAAATGACAAAAAAGTAGCATTTCTATATATATTTATTTTTATGTATATACTTTATGTTTATGTTACATTTACTTATAGATTTATTTTATTTAAATACATATATATTAATATTTAGATCAAACTCTACACTTCTCAAAGGAAAGCTGTGCATCCTTTTATAGTATTCATAAAATATTTTGTTTAGTTGACCATATTTTGGGGCATAATGAAAGCGTTCATATATTTCCCAACGTATAGGTACTGCAGATACTGTGTTTATAGTTCAGTGTAAAAATTCTTAAAATTAATAACAAAAATACAAGCAAAACAATCTTTTAAGATACATTTCAAGAAATACCAAGGCTAAAGAAGAAATCAAAACCCAAATTGCAAAATTATTAAAAATTAATAAGGCATATGAAAACATATATGATATGCCTAAAGCTATACCCCAGAAGAAAAATTATTACTGAACCAGACAAATTATCATGAATTAATTAAGGTTCTGAATCAAAAAGATAGCCTTAAAAATTACCTATAAGACAAAAATATAATCATGTAGAAGGAAGAAGGAAGGACCTGATAAAGTCAAAACTTTATTCATTAAGAAATAGGAAAAATAGCATTAATAAAGAAGGTAAACCTTTGAAAATAAAAATATAATAAATCATCAAAAGAACTAATTAAGAATAAAGGGAAAAATTAAAAATTACTAAATTAGAAATAATAATAGTACATTAAACATAGATATTGAGGATGTTAAAAAACATAATGAAATTATTTAAAAGTTCTATAAAAATTTCTTAAGCTGAATTAAATTTTCTGTGAAAACAAAAATAAACCACAATTGACTAGTAAAACATATGCACAAAACTTCAAAATAAGTGATTTAATACAAAAATTTCCTCATGGTTTTACATAATAAAAATTTTGGCACTATTATATCACAGGGAAAGAGTGAAATCTTTCTATTTTTTCTTTTAAAGTCAGATAAACACTGATATAATATGTGACAAATATATCATAGATAAGTATTGATCAGTTCACAAATGAGTAGTAATTTTAAATGCAAGTCTATTAACATTAATTGCCATGTGAGTTGTATTTAACTTATGCTAGTTTTGAGCCCAGGGCCTTGTGAAGCATATATAACTCACACATCTCCTCACCTTGGGAGCTGGGAGATATATTTTTCAAATTGCATATAACTCATACACAAAAAACAATAAAAAATTTTTCATTCAACTAGAAGGGATCATTTTGTTTTCAAAGTTTTTATTCTAGTTTCATAATAAAATATTGTGGTCTCAAGGAAATATTTTTTTCTAGTGTGATAGTCAATGTGTTAATATACATATTAATAAGTCAAATTAAAAAAACATGATCTCAATAGATGTCGATCAAATGTTTATCAAAATTTAAAAACCACTCCTGATTTTTAAAAAAATCAGTAGATTAAAAATAGAGGACTGCATCTTTAACATGATAAAAATATATATTTCAGCTAAAGTTAGCATGATTTTTCACCATCAAAAATTAGAACTATTCTATTCAAGTCAAGAACCAAAACAATTAAAGACTAGGGGGAGGAGATAGCTCATAACACCTCACTGTTACCACAATTATTTAGCCCTGACATGGAAATACTAATGTAATAGGGACTCGCCATTTTTGTCTAGTATCTGCCATCTGATTATGCAAAGCCCACATGGCTGGTAGAGCCAGTTTTTCATTTTACTAGTCCTTTTGACCAATAGAAAAGAGTTGCTAACGGCTACAATGCACACTATGGGCACACTTATACTTTGACTCAAGCTGTACCAAAGCAATCCATGTAACCAAAACATTTGTACCACCATAATATTGTGAAATAAAATAAAAATTTAAAATTTAAAAAACAGAAAAGAGGCACATGAATTTGGCTGGAGCCTGCAATGCAAAGAAGCAAGGAGAGTGGAAAATCAAGCAAGGAGGGCGTGCAGACAGTGACAGCAAGCTCGTAATTCCAGGTGCAGAGGTGCTTGTCAAGCTTTGGCAGGACTGATGGTGCAAGCAAAGCAGAGGTAGCAAGCCCACCACCAAAAGGATTGCATGGTATGATTTTACTTCCGTTTTTGCTGGCAGTCCTCTGTTACTTACTCTTCCAGGTAATTCATTGTCCAAATTCCTTTTCTGATTAAAGAAACCAAAATCAGGTACTATTACTTCCCTTCAGAGCCCTGATTGATACAACTAGGCAACACAAATCGGCAACCTAAAATACTAAGGTGGTAAATATTGAATCGGAAAACTAAAACTTATAAGATGATGTACCTATCTATCTAGAAATCTCAAGAGTCAACTGAAAAATAGTAGAACAAATAGGAGTCATTATAATGTAATCATATTCATATATAGAAATGAAACATGTAAGTGGCATAATAAAGGAGAATATCCCATTTGCAGTGATATTCACAAATAAGTATAACAATGTTCAAGATATATAGAGGAAAATCTATATAAAATTACACTAAATGACACAAAATTATACTTAAGTAAATGGGAAGACAATGTATTCTTGGATAGGAAGACTGTAAAAGTATTAATTCACTCCAAACTAATATGTATATGCAATGCGATTATAATTAAATAACAAAAGGCAAAATGTTATTGAGTTCTTATGTGGAAAAAAGGGGTAAATATCTGTAACAATTCTGAGAAAAGAAGACTGATGAAAAGAGAATCATCCTATTAGATATTAAAATGTACAAATATTAAAACCTTTGACATTAAAATATTAAATCCACGTTATGTCTACATATTAAAGTACTTTTGAGCTGTAAAAATAAAAAGTGGTTGAATGAATTAGAATATAAGCCAAAATAAATCCTGTAAAATATGAGATTTTGGTTTACTATGTGAACTAAAAATAAAATCCTAATTCTTCTGCTAACTCTGTGGACCACTCTTGGTCAAGGGTTCCCCAGAAACACCTTAAATCTGAGTTCCCAGCCATGACGGGATGGAAGAGAGAAAGTAGAATTTACAAATGTATATGATTTCTCTTTTCATAAATATTCATGACTCCTCCTATAGCTTGTTGAATATGTATATTTGACCAGCCAGCTCAGTATAAAATCTTGTTCCTTTTGTGTGTCCGTTGAAGAACTCTTGCCCGGCTTCTGACTGGGGTTCTACTTTCCAGCCTATTGTAATGACAGCTCAACAGATTGCTACCCTTTATGAGAAATAAAGCTCTCCTTTTTCTAAAGTACAGACCTCATTAATTTTTTTTTAGTCAATAACTGTAAGTATGCAAACCAGTGGGAAAAGAGGGTATAAGGGATTAGTTTATTGGTTGGTATCTGAAGAACAAGCTACAATTTGGAAATGTGTAAACAAAATCTTTTCCTCATTTATTAAACCAGTGGTTCTGTCTTAGTCTACTAGAGCTGCCGTAAGAAGCACCACAGACTGGATGGTGTAGACAACAGTAATTCGTTCTCTTACAATTCTGAAGGCTGGAAGTCTGAGATCAAGATGTCTGCAGGATTGGTTTCTTCTGAAGCCTCTCTCCTTAGCTTTTAGATAGCCATTCTCCAGTTTCTTCTCATGGCCTTCCCTAATCTCCCAATCTTCTCTTCTAATCAGTACACTAATCATTTTGGATTAGGGCCCACCCTAATGACTATATTTTACCTTAATTACCTCTTTAAAGTACCTATCTTCAAATACAATCACATTCCGAGGTATTGAGGGTTAGGATTTCAACATATGAATTTTGGGAGGGCACAAATCAGGCCATAATGAAGTGGGGCACCCAGATCACCAGCAGTGTTGAATCTCAGCCTAAAATCTGAAACCCTGGCGGTGGGGTCCAACTATCCGTGTTTAACAAGTTTTCCACGTGACTCTGAAAAACACTCCTTAAAAGATAATTTTCAATTGTTAAATAAAAAGAACAAAATTATAAGAGTTTATATTGGCCTGAATAGTGTCCTTGCAAAATTCAAGTCCACCCAGAAGCTCAGTATGTAATGGAAATAGGATCTTTACAGATATAATTAGTTAAATTAAAATGAGGTTATATTGGACTAGGGTTGGTCCTAATCTAAGCACTGTGGTCTTTCAAAAAAAAAAAAAAAGGGGACACAAACAGACACACAGGGAGAATGCCATGTAATGAAGGAGGCAAGGATTAGAGTGGTAAGTCTACCAGCAAAGAACATCAAAGATTGTGGGCAACCACCAGAAGCTAGGAGAAGCAAGGAAGTATCCTCCCCTAGGAAAAGGCCTTCACAGAAGGCAAGGCCCCCGCAGCGCCTTGATTTCAGGTGTATACCCTCCAGAACTGTGAGCGAATACATTTCTGTTGTTTTAGGCCACCAAGTCTGTGGTGCTTTCTTATGGCAGTCCTAGGAAACTAATACAGAGTTCTATTAAAATTTGAATTTATTTATTTATTACTAGAGAAAAGTTTTTCTAAACAGAACATAAAACCTAAAAAATAAAAATCTTTCACATGGTAAAAAAATTGTAATGTCAAAGGACAAATGATGAACTGGAAAAAAATGTAAAAAAAAAAAAAAGGAAATCTGAACAAATTATGAAATATTTACAAATCAGCCCAATTGAACATTCTACGCGAAAATGACAAATTTCCCAAAAGAAAAATATACAAAGAACTGGAAGCAGCAAAGACAAACATTGTTTTGTCCACCAACTTGGTGAAGACGAACGGGATCGACAACATCTAGTGATACAGGGGAAGCCGGCCTCCCGTAGACTTCCCGTGCACCCGCGAATATCTAGAGGGAAATTTGAGGTCATGTATCAAACTTTGCCTTCTAAGAGTATATCCTAAGGAAATAAATGGAAAATTGCTCGAGAAAAAAAAAAAAAAGAAAAGAAATATTAGCAATATTAATAAAAGGTTACTTTCTTTAATTTACAAAGGGCTTATAAAGTGAAAAAGAAAAGATGAATAATACAATAGGAATGAAAAGGTAAAAATACACTATGGAAAAATGTCCAAATGCCAAAAAATGTGTTAAAACATGATCAGTAGCATTATTAAATTAATGCAAATTAAAACAAGACACTATTATTTTCATCTATCAGAATGACACATTAAGTTATAATGTTCAATGCTAGTAAGTTTTAGAGATACAGGCAATCTCTTACATTTTTGGAGGAAAATAAATTGTGCCCTTTTCATAAAAACAATTTGATGATATCTATTAGATTTTTACATGCACACAGTAATGCCATACCCACAAATTTACATACATAATTATTTCAAGATGTATGTAAAAGGATTTTCCTAAGAAAAAATAAAAATCTGCAAACAACCTAAATGTTCACCTATATGATACAAATCAATTTAATTATGAGGTATCCAAACTAAGAAATAGTAATCAGGCATTAAAAGATTAAAGTAGATTTCTATGTACTAAAATATGGAAAAATGTTTGATATTTTAATAAACAAAAACATTCAGGGGTAAAAAAGTGAAGCTTGTTTAATTCTTTTTGTTTAAATGAAATAGGATGTGCTCACAAAATATTATTTTGGAAGTAATGACAAGGAATGATTAACCACAGATAATGTTTCATGAGGGAGTTTTGGTGTATAAGAATAGAGGCCCCTGTCTTAATATACTGCTCTTCTGTATAGTTTAACTATTCTGAGCATAACTACTTAGAGATACACATAAAGGCCTACATAATATCATGCCAATTTATATTATATGGATGGTGGGATTATGGGTTATTTTAATGTTTTTTAATTATAATTTTCTGTGTAAAAAACCACTCATTTTATAGTTGCAAAAGTCAGGAGAAACTTTCCATTTAATTGCTTTATAAACTGTAAAAAATAGCAATATGAGCATGCTTTTTCCATGCACTCATCAGCAAAAAGCAAGTGTTTTTACTGAGAAGGCTTTGACTTTAACTGATTCCTGGAATGACTTTCTTTCTGAAATTTTATCATTGTCAATTAATGTTCAATTAACTCCTTGGTAGCTCTCTCTATATCACCATTTATCAAGTTGGGAGGTGTTAAATTGAAGAAATAGGACTTCCTCATAAAATTCTGGTTTAAAAAGACATTTTGTAAATCAAGGGACAAGAACTTTATATGATATGCAGAAATAATATAGCCACTAGCCTGACCCTTGTCTTAGAATTTGAAAAGACACATTGTGAAATGCTGCACAGTTGGTGGCCTATGAGAGTAAACAGCTATGTGGAACTTGGATTGTTGATCTTTCAAACAGACTGTCCTTTACGATCATTCACCCCACCCCTCTGCCAAGCAAGGTGGCAAAAGATGTGGGGAAGGAAGGATGTTTAGTTAGTTCAAGGTAAATAATTTCCTCCACATCGTACATGATGGATGGTAGGTAACTGCTCAAGCTCTGGGTCGGGGGCTCTTGCTTTAAATTCTAGCTCCATTGTGACTCAATTTATCACCTGGAGCAACTCAGCTTCTCTGTTTCTGTTTCCCTGTTTCTAAAACAGGGACAATACCAGCTTCTTTATAGGGTTGTTGTATTATGTAAGCTGATACAGGTGCTCAGCACAGGACCTGAGAGAAAGAGAGCTAGCATTTTTTAAACATTGACATAAAAAAATCATATTAGAAAAATACATAGAATTGGATTTTTGACAATTGCAACTATAATAAATGAAACAGATACCATGACCAATTCCAAAGGTTCATGTATATAAATTGCACTGCGGCTGACTGCAGGTTTGGAGCAAAAATGATTATTTCAAAAGAAGCAGATATACACACTTAAATGATGTTAAAAATAAATTATGTGTTTTTTACATATTGGACCCACTTCCACTCCAGGTAGCACATTTTAGCTTTTGATTCAGAGTAAGCGATACCAAAAGCAATGACATAATTAGAAAGATAAAAATTAAACACGTTCCCAGATTTCAACATAGGGTTGTACTTTTCACTTACATCTAATGTATGGTTACATATTAGGAGCTCTGGGAATCACCTGGATTTTAGTGACAAGATAAAGGATGTTTAGTTTGCACAGTGCCAGTTCCCTCTCTTGTTTGCACGTTTGTTTTGTGAACCCTGATGAGTCTGCACTCTGGAGGGTGGTGATGTTCTAATAATCCACTAAATTTAAAAAGAGTAATTCTGTTTTTGCAGAACCAGCAACATACAGGACAAAAAAAAATTTTTAAAGCCTTTCTAAAGTGAGTTTTCTGTTATGTTAACAGATGTTTTAAAAGCCAAACAATACATATTTGTTTAAATCTCTTCTTTGGATACATTCTTTCAGAGTTTAAAAGGACATATTAAGTCACCTGCATGAAGCTGAGTGCTGCCACCTTCTCCAAGTGGAACTGTTATATGAGATGCTGTGTCCCTCCTAAGACTAATGAAACACTCATACTGGGTCCCCTGGAGCAAAGGACCTCAAACTGGGATCCACGACTTTTGGGGTCTATGAACCCTCTGAATTTGTATGTAATGTTTTACGTGTATATACATCATTTTCATAAGATATTCAGAAAAGTCCTTTATCTAAAAGTGATAGAGAACTATGTTTCTGCAGAACACTGCAAACACCAATGTATTTTGAAATTCTCAACCAAATGAAGCACAACAGGCTTATCACAAAAACACTTAACAGATTGAAAGAGGAGCAACATATAAGGTGACCTTGGAAGGATAATGTTTGTGATTAGAAGAAATAGTTTGGTAATCCACTTGGGGAGGGTAATGAAACCTGCCCTCTGAGTCTAGCTAACTGTGGAATATTTGTTGACTACAGAGGTATTAACTTTGCCCTATTCACATAGTGTGTGGAAGACCATGGTCACTGAATCAGTGCATTATAACCAAAGTTGAGTGTTAATTTATTTATCATTGGTTATTAATTTTGTTTTACTTATTTTGCTTTAAGTTTAATAGACAGAAAAGCATTTTTGCAAACCTAAACTATAAAGTCTTTTTTACTTCTATTTAGGAGATTCTAAACTGAGCTTAAAATAAGGGAAGGAAAATTAGAGTATAAATATCTTTATGTTTACAATATCTTTGTCCTTGTGGCTGGATTTATGTCTTTTACACAAGGGAAAATTGGGTTCAATATGCTTTTTAAAGAAAAACAAATATCAAACTCTAAAAAGGGAAGGGGTATACAAGTGCAAGTTATGTGAGTATTTTTTTTTTGGTCCAAATTTTACTCATATTGATATAATTGGAAAAGACATTGGAAAATCAAACTTTTGTTCCATTGTTGTGACATCATGAAGAAAACATTTATTGGTTGGCTTTGAAAAATTTTGAGAATTATTAATGAATTTTTATTCTTTATAATAAGGACTTGGAATCATCATTCAAGTTGTTATGGAATTTGAGAGCATATTCGGAACTTTTCTCTGAGAGTTTGTTATGGAAAACAGTTGGAGAACTCCATCTAATCAGATTTAAATTATGAGTGTTTTGACTCTATTTGGGGCATGTGAGACAAATTATATATCCTGTTCAGCACACTCCTTTTGGGATGAGGCTGCCTGTTTCTATGATCATTGATATACTTATAAACAAAGGAGGACATCTTTTTCAATAAAAGATTTTAAGTATACAATTTGCAGCCCTGAGTGTAAAATGTCCCAAGATAATATGAATAGACAAAGCAGCTTAAATTCCCTTCTGATTAGAGGTCATAAAATACGAACATGATATTTAAACACAACTCAAGAAGAAAAATGAAGAACAGACTACGTTCTCTTATGGTACAAATGTTCAGCCTTACACACATTTGCAGAGAAAAAATTAACAGCAAGTATCTTCATAATGCATGCTACAACCAGGTTCTCATGAATTGTACCCTCTCCTTAGGCACACATGCACATTCTTCTGTTTCTTGTCTGTATGTGGATTAGGAAGATCACAAATCTGATTTGTCTTCCAAAGATACCTTTGTCTCTGCTTTGGCTTTATCTCAGCTTTTTCCTCTTGGTATTCATTTGACAGGTATTTTTTGTATTCACCCACATGTCATTCATGTATATATATATTCATATTCTCTCCACTTAGCAATATAAGCTCAGAAATGGTTTAATACAACCATCAGTATATTAGTCAAATAGCTAGTAATTTGTGAGATCAAATTCCAATTCACTGATATAAAAGCTCACAATTTCTCAAGATGTCTCTTTTTAACTTAAATCTAACACTTCTGTGGAGAGCTATTAATAAGTAGCTCTGGTTAAATAGACACTTCTGCAGAATGTGAGATGTGATGGTCACCCCCTCCCAAATAATCAACCTGAGTGCCAGCAATAAGGGAGCATGTATCTGTCTAGGAAATTTACAAACAGTAACAACCCAACCAAAAGCTAGTCTCCTTTTTATCACCAGGCACCAGACATTTAAATACTATTGGGTGATAAAATATTCTTCCCAAAAAAAGATTTCATTGATTTAAGTTCTAAACAATTGCTTTGTTTACTGTGGAGTTTCAATAATATTTATTTAGCCTTCAAAATAGCACATTTGTATTATTCACAGAAAAAAATGTGTTCTACATAGATGTTAATTTGGACAACTACTCTTATCTCATCAGTCCTGATACACGACACTGTAGACTCAAGTACGTAGGAGCTTTGCAGAGTAAGTTTGTAACAATTCAAAATTGTTCCATCTTCTGTTGGTTACAGTTAGTATCTCCAACCCCTGTGGCACTACGTATTCCTGTGTTTAAACAACTGATTCTAAATAAAAATTATTAGCACACAGATGGTAAATATGAAGAAGCAGAACTTGAGTTATATCAATTCAGTCATTTTATGCAAGCACTTAGAATTTTTACTTGTGTTTAAAATGTAAAACAGTGAACTAGAATACAGACTGTGAGGTATAATACTTTTGTTTGAGATATACAAATTTTAGTTCACACATTCAATGCTTAACTTCAATAATATCTGTACATTGATATTTCTTAATCTTTTATAATTATTCATTATTATGAAAATTTTAAATAAATCCAGGAAACTATTATAATTATTAATGTTTGACATAATTACTATTGAAAATATTTTTTCATACAGAAGAAGGAAGTGTTGACAGATATGTTAATTATGCTACTGATTACCAACTTAATCCTATATTAATTCTAAAGTAGTATCTAGTAAACTAAATATCTGATCACTCACAAGATTAATTTAATAATGTAACTTAAAAGTACTGAGGAAATTACATCATGTAAAATAGCAGTTAGCAGAGTCAAAACTCTCTGTCTTGGCCGGGCGCGGTGGCTCACGTCTGTAATCCCAGCACTCTGGGAGGCCGAGGCGGGCGGATCGTTTGAGCTCAGGAGTTTGAGACCAGCCTGAGCAAGAGCGAGACCCCGTCTCTCCCAAAAATAGAAAGAAATTAATTGGACACCTAAAAATATAGAGAAA
Source organism: Avahi laniger (assembly GCA_963575035.1). Taxonomy (NCBI): domain Eukaryota; kingdom Metazoa; phylum Chordata; class Mammalia; order Primates; family Indriidae; genus Avahi; species Avahi laniger. Next base: position 1,499 of record CAUYSK010029193.1, on the reverse strand, counting down.
AAATTAGCCGGGCATGGTGGCACATGTCTGTAGTCCCAGCTACTCGGGAGGCTGAGGCAGTAGGATCGCTTGAGCCCAGGAGTTTGAGGTTGCTGTGAGCTAGGCTGATGTCACGGCACTCACTCTAGCCAGGGCAACAAAGTGAGACTCTGTCTCAAAAAAAAAAAAAAAAACAACTCTCTGTCTCCCAGAATCTGGGTGCCCAGACATTTTGAGCTACATAGGCTCTTACCAGCTGTTGCATTCAGAGATGGCGACTTAATGGGAAATGAGACTTAGTGAGAAAATGTGTGGAATCTTACTCTCCTAAGCCATGTACACACACTCATGTACACACATACACACGCACACACACAAGCAGGCAAAATGATGGAGAAAAACAGAGGCATATGCCATTTAGACTCACATGATTTGGAGATGGAGATGTGTTATAAAAAACCCTTGTTCCTTTGTAACACATTTAATAAAAGAATTCAGTTTTAAATCTCTGCCCCCAAATTCCCTTACAAAGGACTTATATCTCTTATCTCTGGGTTATCTCCATTTTTCTCCTGCTCATCAGCATATACATCCCTAACACCCTGAAATTATCCCAGTAGTTGGTAAATAATTAATACCAGTTTGAAACTGAAAGCAGCTCAAGTCCCCATTTTGTAAAAGCCTGTGCATATATATTTTTTTTTCACATGCATGTACACTACTCAAAAAAAAAAATTACTGCTGGGGAGAAAATAGTTTATTTTGAGCTGAATAAGCTCTAACCATCTTTCTTTACTTCAAGTGGCACAAAGGTCATTCTGCCCTGAAAGAACATTTAATCAGAGATTGCATGTTCTTCTGCTATCTCATATAAGTGACCAGGTGTAGAGTCTACTTCACCAGCCTGGGAAATAAGAAAAACTAAATTTGTTTTAATTATGGCATGAGTCAAGGTTGGAGCCCTTCTGACGTGATGTCTCTGCACAGCATCCCAGGGGATTGTCATGCTGCCATCTAAACTATGTCTTATATAATATGTAATTTGCAATCAGTAATGGATACACGACCAAAAAAAATGTACTTTTTTTGTTTGTATAGCTTATCATATCCATAAGAGGCCATATATAGCTCTTCTCCTAAGTTTGCAGATATTTTATTAAAATGTGGACTACTTGGCCAAAGCCACTTTAAAACTGGGCATGTCCACACCCAAGTGAAAAACTTAGAAGAGAATGCATAACTTTTGGAATTTGTTAAAATGTCATTACTGCCAAGAATGTGATGTATGGGGATAATTAACTATTGTGTTCACCATGGATGCTATAGAGTACATTCTGGAATGTTACTGGAACAAGTTTTTGCAGCATTTTTGACATAATTTGGCAACTGTCTTTATGAACAATTCTAAAAAGAGTAGGCCACAATTTAACATAATAAAATTACATTTAAAATAATTTCTTCTCTCATTTTTTAATTGTTTTATTTTCTGTCAATTTTAGACCAACATTTTGTTTTTATGA